>WNGS01107531.1:35621-58080 GCA_020271785.1 Procambarus virginalis | reverse complement strand
TTTTAAAGTCCTGTTTTAACTAGGAGGAACCAGCGGCCTATTGTGGACAGGTTTCCACCCCTAGTGGTGGAAGCCTGGCAGTTTGCTCTCGCTTTTCCTTTTTCTATTGGAGTCATGCTTAACTGCCGCGAGCAGCCTTTAAACTTGTAGTCGACCTCCTAAGGGAGGTAGGCGTAGAAAAAATCTCACACGGGCTGCTTCCTGGGGATGGCAGGCTGGTCGAGGACTGGGCCGCCGGGGACACACACAAAAAAAAAAAGCCCCGAATCATCTCGAGAGAAATCAAGATAAAGATAACCCTCTCTAGTGCCTCCCTATTTTCCTCTGTCCCCTTATCTTGAGGTTATCTTGAGAAGATTTCAGGGTTACGCGTCCTGCGACCCGGTCCTCAACCTGGCCTTCTTTTTGTTACACATCCCCCAGGAAGCCAGCCAGTTAGTAGCTTCCTAACCCCCAGGTACCTATTGACTGCTAGGTAACAGGGGCATCAGGGTGAAAGAAACATTTTGCCCATTTGTCTCCACCCTTCCACTGGGGAGGCAGAGACAAATGTCCCTCTACGTCCCCTATAACTGTCCCCTTGCCCCTATACTTTTTTCCATGCCTTGTTTGCTTTCTTTCTTCTTACCATTGTTGAACCATGAGCTTGTTGTTCTCCTTTTAACACTTCCCTCCTGAAAGGTACGAATTGTCGAGTTGCATCTTTGTATTTCTGTGTTACGGAGTTGCATTGACCAGGAGGCCTGGTCACCGACCGGGCCGCCGGGGACGCTAAGCCACGGAAGCAACTCAAGGTAACTTCACTGTGCTGACTTTTCCTTTCATATTATTCTGCCCTTGAACCTGCATATAATCCCTAACACCTCTACTGAATTCTCATTTTCTTGATCCGGCTTCCAACTCTAAGTTCTACAATATAATAGCTTCATAGCTCCATAGCTTCGGTCTTTGCCTGAAACGCTTTGCGTAATAGTGGCTTTAGGCATGTTGACCAGACCACATACTAGAAAGCGAAGGGACAAGACTGCGATTCGGTCCGTCCTGGACATTCTCACAATCAACTTGAGAATGAATGGTCCAGGACGGACCGAACACGTCGTCGTCCCTTCACCTTCTAGTGTGTGGTCTCTGGTCAACATATCTTCAAGCCAAGTTATTGTGACCCATCGCCTGCATAGTGGCTTTAGGCATTGTAATTTGCTACTAAGCTCTACTCTATAAATCCATCAACGTTTTGTATTTCAACTGCTATGTATGAACTTTACCTGAATAAATCTTTTTGTATTTGTATTTCTATAATTAAACCTGATAATGCAGTGGCCAACTGAAGAGTGACACATCACATTTATGTTCTCTACATCACCTTCATTTTGGGTAAACACCAAGGGCTAGGGGTAAGCTGGTTGATCACCACCACCAGCGACACCGCTAGGTGTAGCTGGTTGAACACCACCACCACTGGGTGTAAGCGGTTGATCACCACCACACACCAGGGCTCTAGGGTAGCATGGTTGACACCACCACCACCAGCAGGCTAGGGTGTAGCTGGTTGAAACCACCCAGGCTGGTAGCTGGTTGATCACCACCACCAGGTCTAGGGTAGCTGGTTGATCACCCACAACCAGGCAGGGTAGCTGGTTGACACCACCCACCAGGGCTAGTGTAGCTGGTGATCACACCCACCACCAGGTCTAGGGGTAGCTGGTTGACACACCACCACCACCAGGCCTAGGGTACCTGGTTGAACACCACCACCAGGTCTAGTGTAGCTGGTTGTATCCACACCACCACCACCAGGGCTAGTGTAGCTGGTTGAACACACACCACAGGTAGGGTAGCTGGTTGATCACCACCACCAGGGCTAGGGGTAGCTGGTTGATCACCACCACCACAGGTCTAGGTAGCTGGTTGATCACCACCACAAGGGCTAGTGTAGCTGGTTGATCACCACCACCAGGTCTAGGGGTAGCTGGTTGATCACCACCACCACACCACCAGGCTAGTGTAGCTGGTTGATACAACCACCACCAGGTCTAGGTAAGCTGGTTGATCACCACCACCAACAGGTCTAAGGTAGCTGGTTGATCACCACCACACCAGGGTCTAGGTAGCTGGTTGATCACCACCCACCAGGGTCTAGTGTAGCTGGTTGATCACCACCACACAGGCATAGGGTAAGCTGGTTGATCACCACCACCAAACAGGCTAGGTAGCTAGTTGATCACCACCACCAGGTCTAGTGTAGCTGTTGATCACACACCAGGGCTAGGGTGTAGCTGGTTGATCACCCCCACCAGGCTAGCTGGGTAGCTAGGTGATTGTTGATCCCACCACCACACCACCACCAGGTCTAGGGTAGCTGGTTGATCACCACCACTGGTGGTGGTGATCTGGCAACCGCCAGATGCAACGCCTGAGGAATTCACAGAACAGATAAACAAAATAGAGAATAGCCTTGATAATTTGGAGAACCCAATACCTGATATTATCTTCTTAGGTGACTTCAACTTGTCTAGTCTCAGGTGGAGAATAAAGAGTGACAGTTTCCGTCCATTGACATTGGGCTGATGACAGTTGGCACCAAAGTGTGGGTGTCTGGCATTCAGGTCACCGACCAGCAGGGTAGGTTCTTCATTAACAAATTCAGGCAGTGTGTCAAGGTCAAGTTTACTCTGTGGCACATATAGGTTGATTATATGCAAGGCATTATTGTTTAAGTGAAGGGTTACTCCCAGTGACTCAAACTCATCCCCCATGTGCAGTTCATTGATAATCTGTGCGGGAATGTTGTTATTTACAAAAGTGATGAGACCCCGTTTTCTTTCCCCAGAGGGCAGGGAGAACTTGCGATAACCGCTGAACCTTGGGTTGAAGTCATCACCTACCATCGTCTCCTGTAGCACTATGACGTCAGTTTGGTGTTCACGAGCGTATTGTATGATGTCATTAATTCTATTGCGAACTCCATTACAGTTCCATTGCAGTATAGTGAGATGTTGTTGTGGTTGTGAGATGTTGGAGGTGGTGATCAACCAGCTACACTAGACCTGGTGGTGGTGGTGGTAATCAACCAGCTACACTAGACCTGGTGGTGGTGGTGGTGATCAACCAGCTACCCTAGCCCTGGTGGTGGTGGTGGTGGTGGTGGTGGTGGTGGTGATCAACCAGCTACACTAGACCTGGTGGTGGTGGTGGTGATCAACCAGCTACACTAGACCTGGTGGTGGTGGTGATCAACCAGCTACACTAGACCTGGTGGTGGTGGTGGTGATCAACCAGCTACACTAGACCTGATGGTGGTGGTGATCAACCAGCTACACTAGACCTGGTGGTGGTGATCAACCAGCTACACTAGACCTGGTGGTGGTGGTGGTGATCAACCAGCTACACTAGACCTGGTGGTGGTGGTGGTGGTGGTGATCAACCAGCTACACTAGACCTGGTGGTGGTGGTGGTGATCAACCAGCTACACTAGACCTGGTGGTGGTGGTGGTGATCAACCAGCTAAACTAGACCTGGTGTTGGTGGTGGTGATCAACCAGCTACACTAGGCCTGGTGGTGGTGGTGGTGATCAACCAGCTACACTAGACCTGGTGGTGGTGGTGGTGATCAACCAGCTACACTAGACCTGGTGGTGGTGGTGGTGATCAACCAGCTACACTAGACCTGGTGGTGGTGATCAACCAGCTACACTAGACCTGGTGGTGGTGGTGGTGGTGGTGATCAACCAGCTAAACTAGACCTGGTGGTGGTGGTGGTGATCAACCAGCTACACTAGACCTGGTGGTGGTGGTGGTGATCAACCAGCTACACTAGACGTGGTGGTGGTGGTGGTGATCAACCAGCTACACTAGACCTGGTGGTGGTGGTGGTGGTGATCAACCAGCTACACTAGACCTGGTGGTGGTGGTGGTGATCAACCAGCTACACTAGACCTGGTGGTGGTGGTGGTGGTGGTGGTGATCAACCAGCTACACTAGACCTGGTGGTGGTGGTGGTGATCAACCAGCTACACTAGACCTGGTGGTGGTGGTGGTGGTGGTGATCAACCAGCTACACTAGACCTGGTGGTGGTGGTGATCAACCAGCTACACTAGACCTGGTGGTGGTGGTGGTGGTGATCAACCAGCTACACTAGACCTGGTGGTGGTGGTGGTGGTGATCAACCAGCTACACTAGACCTGGTGGTGGTGGTGGTGGTGGTGATCAACCAGCTACACTATACCTGGTGGTGGTGGTGGTGGTGATCAACCAGCTACACTAGACCTGGTGGTGGTGGTGGTGGTGGTGATCAACCAGCTACACTATACCTGGTGGTGGTGGTGGTGGTGGTGATCAACCAGCTACACTAGACCTGGTGGTGGTGATCAACCAGCTACAATAGACATGGTGGTGGTGGTGGTGATCAACCAGCTACACTAGACCTGGTGGTGGTGGTGGTGATCAACCAGCTACACTAGACCTGGTGGTGGTGATCAACCAGCTACACTAGACCTGGTGGTGGTGGTGGTGATCAACCAGCTACACTAGACCTGGTGGTGGTGGTGGTGATCAACCAGCTACACTAGACCTGGTGGTGGTGGTGGTGATCAACCAGCTAAACTAGACCTGGTGGTGGTGGTGGTGATCAACCAGCTACACTAGACCAGGTGGTGGTGGTGGTGATCAACCAGCTACACTAGACCTGGTGGTGGTGGTGATCAACCAGCTACACTATACCTGGTGGTGATCAACCAGCTACACTAGACCTGGTGGTGGTGGTGGTGATCAACCAGCTACACTAGACCTGGTGGTGGTGGTGGTGGTGATCAACCAGCTACACTAGACCTGGTGGTGGTGGTGGTGATCAACCAGCTACCCTAGCCCTGGTGGTGGTGGTGATCAACCAGCTACACTAGACCTGGTGGTGGTGATCAACCAGCTACACTAGATCTGGTGGTGGTGGTGATCAACCAGCTACACTAGACCTGGTGGTGGTGGTGGTGGTGGTGATCAACCAGCTACACTAGACCTGGTGGTGGTGGTGATCAACCAGCTACACTAGACCTGATGGTGGTGGTGGTGGTGGTGGTGGTGGTGGTGGTGATCAACCAGCTACACTAGGCCTGGTGGTGGTGGTGGTGATCAACCAGCATCACTAGACCTGGTGGTGGTGGTGGTGATCAACCAGCTACACTAGACCTGGTGGTGGTGGTGGTGATCAACCAGATACACTAGACCTGGTGGTGGTGATCAACCAGCTACACTAGACCTGGTGGTGGTGGTGGTGGTGATCAACCAGCTAAACTAGACCTGGTGGTGGTGGTGATCAACCAGCTACACTAGACCTGGTGGTGGTGGTGGTGATCAACCAGCTACACTAGACGTGGTGGTGGTGGTGGTGGTGATCAACCAGCTACATTAGACCTGGTGGTGGTGGTGGTGATCAACCAGCTACACTAGACCTGGTGGTGGTGGTGGTGGTGATCAACCAGCTACACTAGACCTGGTGGTGGTGGTGGTGATCAACCAGCTACACTAGACCTGGTGGTGGTGGTGATCAACCAGCTACACTAGACCTGGTGGTGGTGGTGGTGGTGATCAACCAGCTAAACTAGACCTGGTGGTGGTGGTGGTGATCAACCAGCTACACTAGACCTGGTGGTGGTGGTGGTGGTGATCAACCAGCTACACTAGACCTGGTGGTGGTGGTGGTGGTGATCAACCAGCTACACTAGACCTGGTGGTGGTGGTGGTGGTGATCAACCAGCTACACTAGACCTGGTGGTGGTGGTGGTGGTGATCAACCAGCTACACTAGACCTGGTGGTGGTGGTGGTGGTGATCAACCAGCTACACTAGACCTGGTGGTGGTGGTAGTGATCAACCAGCTACAATAGACTTGGTGGTGGTGGTGGTGATCAACCAGCTACACTAGACCTGGTGGTGGTGGTGGTGATCAACCAGCTACACTAGACCTGGTGGTGGTGATCAACCAGCTACACTAGACCTGGTGGTGGTGGTGGTGATCAACCAGCTACACTAGACCTGGTGGTGGTGGTCAACCAGCTAAACTAGACCTGGTGGTGGTGGTGGTGATCAACCAGCTACACTAGACCAAGTGGTGGTGGTGGTGATCAACCAGCTACACTAGACCTGGTGGTGGTGGTGATCAACCAGCTACACTAGACCTGGTGGTGATCAACCAGCTACACTAGACCTGGTGGTGGTGGTGATCAACCAGCTACACTAGACCTGGTGGTGGTGGGGGTGGTGATCAACCAGCTACACTAGACCTGGTGGTGGTGGTGGTGGTGGTGATCAACCAGCTACCCTAGCCCTGGTGTTGGTGGTGATCAACCAGCTACACTAGACCTGGTGGTGGTGGTGATCAACCAGCTACACTAGATCTGGTGGTGGTGGTGATCAACCAGTTACACTAGACCTGGTGGTGGTGGTGGTGATCAACCAGCTACACTAGACCTGGTGGTGGCGGTGGTGATCAACCAGCTACACTAGACCTGGTGGTGGTGGTAGTGATCAACCAGCTACACTAGACCTGGTGGTGGTGGTGGTGATCAACCAGCTACACTAGACCTGGTGGTGGTGGTGGTGATCAACCAGCTACACTAGACCTGGTGGTGGTGGTGGTGATCAACCAGCTACACTAGACCTGGTGGTGGTGATCAACCAGCTACACTAGACCTGGTGGTGGTGATCAACCAGCTACACTAGACCTGGTGGTGGTGATCAACCAGCTACACTAGACCTGGTGGTGGTGATCAACCAGCTACACTAGACCTGGTGGTGGTGGTGGTGATCAACCAGCTACACTAGACCTGGTGGTGGTGGTGGTGGTGATCAACCAGCTACACTAGACCTGGTGGTGGTGGTGGTGATCAACCAGCTACACTAGACCTGGTGGTGGTGGTCAACCAGCTACACTAGACCTGGTGGTGGTGATCAACCAGCTACACTAGACCTGGTGGTGGTGGTGGTGATCAACCAGCTACACTAGACCTGGTGGTGGTTGTGGAGGTGGTGATCAACCAGCTACACTAGACCTGGTGGTGGTGGTGATCAACCAGCTACACTAGACCTGGTGGTGGTGGTGGTGGTGATCAACCGGCTACACTAGACCTGGTGATGGTGGTGATCAACCAGCTACACTAGACCAGGTGGTGATCAACCAGCTACACTAGACCTGGTGGTGGTGGTGGTGGTGGTGATCAACCAGCTACACTAGACCTGGTGGTGGTGGTGGTGGTGATCAATCAGCTACACTAGACCTGGTGGTGGTGATCAACCAGCTACACTAGACCTGGTGGTGGTGATCAACCAGCTACACTAGACCTGGTGGTGGTGGTGATCAACCATCTACACTAGCCCTGGTGGTGGTGGTGATCAACCAGCTACACTAGACCTGGTGGTGGTGATCAACCAGCTACACTAGACCTGGTGGTGGTGGTGGTGGTGATCAACCAGCTACAGTAGACCTGGTGGTGGTGGTGATCAACCATCTACACTAGCCCTGGTGGTGGAGGTGATCAACCAGCTACACTAGACCTGGTGGTGGTGGTGATCAACCAGCTACCTTAGCCCTGGTGGTGGTGGTCAACCAGCTACCCTAGCCCTGGTGGTGGTGGTGGTGGTGTTGGTGGTGATCAACCAGCTACCCCAGCCCTGGTGGTGGTGATCAACCAATACACTAGACCTGGTGGTGGTGGTGGGGTGGTGATCAACCAGCTACACTAGACCTGGTGGTGGTGATCAACCAGCTACACTAGACCTGGTGGTGGTGGTGGTGGTGATCAACCAGCTAAACTAGACCTGGTGGTGGTGGTGGTGATCAACCAGCTACACTGGACCTGGTGGTGGTGGTGGTGGTGGTGGTGGTGGTGTGGTGATCAACCAGCTACATTAGACCTGGTGGTGGTGGTGGTGATCAACCAGCTACACTAGACCTGGTGGTGGTGGTGGTGGTGATCAACCAGCTACACTAGACCTGGTGGTGGTGGTGGTGGTGATCAACCAGCTACACTAGACCTGGTGGTGGTGGTGATCAACCAGCTACACTAGACCTGGTGGTGGTGGTGGTGGTGATCAACCAGCTAAACTAGACCTGGTGGTGGTGGTGGTGATCAACCAGCTACACTAGACCTGGTGGTGGTGGTGGTGGTGATCAACCAGCTACACTAGACCTGGTGGTGGTGGTGGTGGTGATCAACCAGCTACACTAGACCTGGTGGTGGTGGTGGTGATCAACCAGCTACACTAGACCTGGTGGTGGTGGTGGTGGTGATCACCAGCTACACTAGACCTGGTGGTGGTGTGGTGGTGGTGATCAACCAGCTACACTAGACCTGGTGGTGGTGGTGGGTGATCAACCAGCTACAATAGACTTGGTGGTGGTGGTGGTGATCAACCAGCTACACTAGACCTGGTGGTGGTGGTGGTGATCAACCAGCTACACTAGACCTGGTGGTGATCAACCAGCTACACTAGACCTGGTGGTGGTGGTGGTGATCAACCAGCTACACTAGACCTGGTGGTGGTGGTCAACCAGCTAAACTAGACCTGGTGGTGGTGGTGGTGATGATCAACCAGCTACACTAGACCAGTGGTGGTGGTGGTGATCAACCAGCTACACTAGACCTGGTGGTGGTGGTGATCACCCAGCTACACTAGACCTGGTGGTGATCAACCAGCTACACTAGACCTGGTGGTGGTGGTGATCAACCAGCTACACTAGACCTGGTGGTGGTGGGGGTGGTGATCAACCAGCTACACTAGACTGGTGGTGGTGGTGGTGGTGATCAACCAGCTACCCTAGCCCTGGTGTTGGTGGTGATCAACCAGCTACACTAGACCTGGTGTGGTGGTGATCAACCAGCTACACTAGATCTGTGGTGGTGGTGATCAACCAGTTACACTAGACCTGGTGGTGGTGGTGGTGGTGATCAACCAGCTACACTAGACCTGGTGGTGGCGGTGGTGATCAACCAGCTACACTAGACCTGGTGGTGGTGGTAGTGATCAACCAGCTACACTAGACCTGGTGGTGGTGGTGGTGATCAACCAGCTACACTAGACCTGGTGGTGGTGGGTGATCAACCAGCTACACTAGACCTGGTGGTGGTGATCAACCAGCTACACTAGACCTGGTGGTGGTGGTGGTGGTGATCAACCAGCTACACTAGACCTGGTGGTGGTGGTGGTGATCAACCAGCTACACTAGACCTGGTGGTGGGGTGGTGGTGGTGATCAACCAGCTACACTAGACCTGGTGGTGGTGGTGGTGATCAACCAGCTACACTAGACCTGGTGGTGGTGTCAACCAGCTACACTAGACCTGGTGGTGGTGATCAACCAGCTACACTAGACCTGGTGGTGGTGGTGGTGATCAACCAGCTACTCTAGACCTGGTGGTGGTTGTGGTGGTGATCAACCAGCTACACTAGACCTGGTGGTGGTGGTGATCAACCAGCTACTAGACCTGGTGGTGGTGGTGGTGGTGATCAACCGGCTACACTAGACCTGGTGATGGTGGTGATCAACCAGCTACACTAGACCTGGTGGTGATCAACCAGCTACACTAGACNTGTTGCACGATCGGGGAACGTCTGCAATTGTACATGGAATGTGATTGTTCACAGAACAGACATGGTCTCCAGACGTTAACAGTATCTTGAGGAGTCACCGATTTGGGTGGCACGTTGACTGTAGGTTTGGAGGTACCAACTGCATATGTGCCCACACTGCCTTGTTTCCACTTTGGGGAGGGAGAAGTTGTTTTAGATTTGTTTGTAGTACTGTTTGTACTCTGTTGTTTACTATTAGTAGTAGACGAAGGTTTAGATGTCGCTTTTTCATCTGGGTTAACTCTTTCTCGTTCTATGATGGTTTGTAACCCTTTTGTAATCTCTGTTACGGTCAGAGATGACTTTCCATATAACACAAACAACTTATCTAATATATCCCTGGGTAATTTGCGTGTCATATGGACTTGGATTATCCAGTCTGATTCATCCAAGTTCACTTTGGTTTTTAAGTGCCTTAAGCAAAGACTCAAGCTCCAATCTAAAGGCTTGGAGTGAGCTTGCTGTATTATTGGATGTTTAATATCTAACAGCTTCTGGGTTAGAATTCTGATAGTCCTTTCAGGTTTCGCATAGTTTTCTTTCAATAGTTGTACGGCATTGTCATAATCGTCATCTGTGTGATTCAGATTACAGACTACCTGAAACGCTTCATCCTTCAAGACTCTGTAAATACGTAAACTTTGTCGTATTTGGTACATTGACATTAGAATCCACAGAATCGACAAATTTGCTCCAGAAATTGTCCCAACTCTCGTCCTCTGTTCCAGAAAAAGTTGGAAGACTGAGTGATGGTAATTTGACTTCTGGTGCTGTCTGATTCTGGGTAGTTGTAGCTGCAATATTTATATTGGCCTTATGGGCGTCTATCAAATCGTCATATTGTTGTATTTTTACAAACATTGCATCTTCATAATCAGAGTGTTCTTGGAGAATGTTGTTCATCGTATCTTCATCAATACTGGAAATGTTAAGTAAATCTTGATATTCTTTCATTTGTTGCAACACACGGTCATATTTGTTCCGTGTAAGCCTAAGATAGTTTTCCAGTGCTGCATAATTAACTGGAGTTTGATTACTCATGTCTTCACATTTGTTAATCTGCCTTGTGAGATGTCCCTTTAAGGCCTTAAGGGTTAATTTTACATTTTGAGTGTAGACATCTTGGAAGTACTTGCTAGTCGTATGGACTTTTAACTATTTGGCACTTGAATTAGTAAAGCAACTAGTTTCCGAACTAGAGCTGTTTATCATTTAAAAAATACACTACTGTATAATCATACACGCTATAATTTGTATCAATGCTGGTATTCCGCAAGTTAGCCCGTCTTTATCACTCTTGGTTGGTACAGAGACACAGGTTAACACTCAAAGGTGAAATGATTATAGTTAAATTATACCTATAATTATATGTATGAATATCAGGTTGACAACACAACTCGGGTTGTCATGAATACTGCATAAAAATATGTACTTGCTAGGTTGTAATATATGTTCAACTCTAGACAAGTGTAAAAAATTCTTACCCTTACACCAGGTTAGCACAATAAATTAAACTAGGTTGCTGTACAACACCAGCCTAAAATGTCCTACCCTTGTGCAAGAATTTGCTGTAAATAATGTGGTATGCAGTAAATATTATGTTAATGGTGCAATATTAAAGTAATGTTTATACTTAAATTACAAAAACATTTATAAGTAACTTATAAGTAAAGTAGCCCCTTATCAACCTCTTGTAATGAAAAGGGCACAATTGTTCTTTGGCATGGGCCTCAGAACAATAATAGTGCTTTGTTGAAAGTTCTGCTTGCTATGAGATTGAAAAGTTAGGCTAGAAATTGTAAATATAGCAATGTCTTTCTGCTATAATATTGCACTACTAATGTATATCAGGATCTTATATCTAGATGCAATGTACCTACTGGTTAACTGTAATAATCATCAAGGTTCGAAGGACCATAAATTATGTGGTAAAAACTCCAGGCAGTATATCTCCTTTTAATTGACTTCAATAAAATATAGTTTATCTTATTTTTTCTTAGTAGGTAAGAAATAAATTGAGTGGACTGTATGTACTTGTTAAAACTGCCTGAAATTAATCTCACATAAATTGGGGGGACAATTTGTAGCTTAAACCACTTTGTAATGGCTCCTTCTTAAACTACTAATTGTTTACCTAAGATTTATTTATTGTATTTTATATCATACCACATATGGTGGTCTAATCTACTATTATTTCAATAATTATTACTAGTTATGAATACTACTACTACAATATAACAAAGGGTCTTAGCTGGACTTGTTGTATTGGCCCTGCTAAGGCTGTGTTTATTGCATCAAATGGGTGTGGCTCTGTGCCTCATGGTGCCAGTAATGGCGGCTGTGGGAGGCCTACAAGGCTGGCATACAGCTAGGTACAATATGTTTATAGTTCAACTCTCTGTTCAGCTACTTGCTGCTCCAAGTCACAATTTACCTGTTTGGGATGCAAGGAATTAGTACATTTCCCTAAACATATCAATACAGGTATAACATGGTATGTGAGGTCTGTAAAAATGGGGTACACGTACATGGTGTTGGTGTTGTTCATATTTTGTAACCGACTTATTTTTGTTATTAAACAGTGCACTAGAATAATAAACAAATACTTGGTAAGACGGATACTGGAGTACTCTTATTTGTAGTAGTGGTGTTGATATGGCAGTTTCTTAAGGTAGAGTAGGTCTATCCTTTGCGGCCATTAACACAACACACACGAGCCTCCATTGTTATTGTTTTCGTATACGTGCTAGCGTCCGAGAGAGACGCTCAGCCTCCCTTGTTGTTCCAATATTTGGTTCCACTTCTAAGTTAAATTTACGTTAACAAGAGAGTCAAGTTATATTTTGGTGTTAATAATTATATTCAGTCTTATTGAACACTTTTTTATTCAATTTAGACATTAAACTGTTGTATGAACAGTGGTTTAATAATGTAAATATACGGTGTCGTCGATGACGTCACGGAGTCTCCCATTCTCTAATTTTAAGAGGATACTGACTAAGGGAAGACTATACTATTTGTGTATATGTGTGTCGGTTTCCCGACACTCAGTACAGTTCTTGCTCTTTTGTGAAAACCTCCTGGAATCTCTTGTTAAATTCTTCACACACCTTGTTATTCTCTGTGTATCTGTTTCTCCCCTTTTCTCAGTTTCACCATATGTTCCTTCACTGCTGTTTTCCTCCTGATGTGGCTGTGGAGCAGTTTTGGTTGGGTCTTGGCTTTAAGACCCAACTTAAGACTTTAGAAACTGTAGTTAAAATAAAATATTTGTATGAAGTTTCAGAATTTAATTGATTGATTTCAGGATCGTGTTAAATTGCTTGAAATTGGCGCTCACGAAGATGAGGTGATAGAATGGTGTGCCGTCTCTCCTCAGTCTCTATGGATTGCCTATATTGTTAAGGGAAACCTCTGGATCTTTCAGTTTTACCCACCAAAGGTAAGATGCTCATATGTTGCATTGTACATGTTTAGAAACATATGTACAGTAAATCAATTTTCAGATATTTTCACAAATATAAAAAACTAATATCTTTCTGGGCTAACCTGCCAAACACACACCGAAACTACGACGTTGGTTCAACGTTCGAACAAGTTTTAAATTAACACTTACTAACCAGTTATAACAACCAATATAGCAAGTTGTAACAATGTTCTAATGCGTCATAAACACGTTTAGCCAAGATGTAATAACTTTATTACAAATTGTAACAAGTGGAAAATAGACAGTTTTAGTTTGTATTTCTAGGGTTAACCCTCTCGGTAGCTTGCCTCAGCTTTTGGTAATGATATGCTAAGGCCATTCATGATGCACCTGGACCCAGATTCAAGAAGCAGTTACGCAAGTACTTACGAACGTGTACATCTTTCCTCAATCTTTGACTGCTTTGGTTACATTTATTAAACAGTTTACAAGCAGGAAAACTTGCCAATCAACTGTTGTTACTGTTATAAATAGCCTGCTGGTGCTTCGGAGCTCATTGGGTAATAATTGTAAACACAGCCAAAGATTGAGAAAAGATGTTCAGGTTCGTAAGTGCTTGCGTAACTGCTTCGTGAATCTGGCCCCCGGGTTCTTGGGACTATCTCTACACACTGAGGACAAGAACTTTTTTCCAGTGGTGTTGCATCCTCAACCGTGCATGGGAAGCATGTGGGGGATATAGCTAGGCACTGGTGGGCTTGACTCGCAGCAAGTTACAGGCTCGGAACAAGGAGTCACAGTCAAGAATGGGGCGGTTCATTACATCCAATGTTCTATTTTGGTTTGGCGTCTCTACTTATTTTTCTGACCTTATTCAATACAATGAAAATGATATTATATGTGTTATATATTTTGACCATATAACATTGCTGTAAAAAAAAATGCTCGGAAAGACAAAATATATTTGGATGAGTGCCCATGACGGTAGTGTCCACTAGCCCGGCACCCAGAGACAAGGGATGTGTGCCCATGACGGTAGTGTCCACTAGCCCGGCACCCAGAGACAAGGGATGTGTGCCCATGATGGTAGTGTCCACTACCCCGGCACCCAGAGACAAGGGATGTGTGCCCATGATGGTAGTGTCCACTAGCCCGGCACCCAGAGACAAGGGATGTGTGTCCATGATGGTAGTGTCCACTAGCCCGGCACCCAGAGACAAGGGATGTGTGCCCATGATGGTAGTGTCCACTAGCCCGGCACCCAGAGACAAGGGATGTGTGCCCATGATGGTAGTGTCCACTAGCCCGGCACCCAGAGACAAGGGAAAAACATCCAACACAATTCTGGAAGCCAAACTATACAGTGCCACCTTGAGTGAGGCAAATTAAAGCCCACCCGCCTGTTTAGGTTGTACTTAGGGCTACCGATGGGGACCACAAGGCGTATATTGACATAACAGGCAATTAGAGAGTAGAAATTCCTATAATTGAATTTGGACAAACTGGAAAAGTTTTTTGTACTGATGTTGCAAAGAAAACTTAACCTAACCCTCTTAGGCCTAATACATGCTATCTGAGGCATAATTTAGTACATGTATATGCTATACTAGGCCTCGGAATATTTGTTTGGTTTTAGCTTAATTTTCTGAGGGGAGTCCCTTCGGCTCCCTGGAGCTATTGGGCTAATATGAGAATCATTAGACCGGGGCATTAGTTTATGGAGTTTAGCCTACCGGGGACGATGAGCCAGAACCTGACCCCCCTCAGAGAGGCACAGGGAGCAAGGCCTTGGAAAACCCCTCCCCTATGGGTTTTTTTTCTTATCTACCATTGACTTATCTGCCATTGACCGGGGTTAAGCCCCCAGAAGGGTAGGCATAACAAACAGACCTCACATGGTAAGAAAATTGCAATCGACAAGCGAACAGAGAGGTAGAACTCCCTCCAATCCCAGGGAAACAAGCAAATGTCACACCTTGTAGTCCCGCTGCTCGTCCACGCAGCTCTCCCCTCCCTGAGAGGGGGAGGAAGGAGCCCCAGAACCCCCCGCGCCGGCTACCTTGCACTCCAGTTTGTCAACTAATGTGAACCGGGGCGGACATCTTCTCTGGCCTCGCTTTCCATGCAGTGATTTGTTCTTCTTGGTGTCCTCTGGGGTGTTTTTGTGTGTGGTGGCCAGGTGTCCTCAAGAGTACCAGGGCTGCATGTGCTTAGGGTCATCCTTCCCTAGGCACCCTGTGAGTACTGCCCTTGGGTGTTAGGGTTCTCTTTCCTGGTACGTTCAAGAACCATTACCATAGGGATTTTTGCTGCTCGGCATTTGGGGGCCAAACCCCAGCTGGCCCCTATATCTTCATTGCAGATATGGAGACAAAACTGATGAACGTAATAGAGGATGCAATATTGCTAAGAGGATACCAGATAGTAAGAAAAGAAACGGTAAACAGGGGGAGTGGAGAACAAGAGGAGCAGCTCTACGAATTCAACAACATTTGAGTTTTGAGGAGATAGAGATTTTTGTGGTAACTAAGCAGCAAGATTTTGTACTTAGATGTGATAACAGTGAGTACCATGAAGAAAGCAGTAGGTGTTATTTACAACCCTCCATTAACTATAGCAAGGTCATAAAGGGAGCCGGTCGGCCGAGCGGACAGCACACTGGACTTGTGATCCTGTGGTCCTAGGTTCGATCCCAGGCGCCGGCGAGAAACAATGGGCAGAGTTTCTTTCACCCTATGCCCCTGTTACCTAGCAGTAAAATAGGTACCTGGGTGTTAGCAGTCATGGGCTGCTTCCTGGGGGAGGAGGCCTGGTCGAGGACCGGGCCGCGGAGACACTAAAGCCCCGAAATTATCTCAAGATAACCTCAAGAAGATAACATAGGAGCAATATAATAAATACAATGAAAAATGTCTGAAGATAATCCAAAAGATAACCACACTGGCAAGGAAAGTCAGAGCAAATATCCTAACACTAATAATTTTAAAGGGAGACATCTCCCGTCACGCAGGGTACAGTCGCACCTCCACAGATCTCCAGTATCAGCTCTTGATACTGGTAATGGCTCAAAAGGACCACCACTTACGGACTATTCATGCCTGTGCCACCTCTTGGGTGGCTTAATCTTCATCAATCATCAATCTTAATCATTTTAACCACGGGGGAAATAGATTGTTCAGCTACACTAGACCTGGTGGTGGTGGTGGTGGTGGTGGTGGTGGTGGTGGTGGTGGTGGTGGTCATCAACCAGCTACACTAGACCTGGTGGTGGTGGTGGTGCTCAACGAGCTACACTAGACCTGGTGGAGGTGGTGATCAACCAGCTACACTAGACCTGGTGGTGGTGGTGGTGATCAACCCGCTACACTAGACCTGGTGGTGGTGGTGGTGGTGATCAACCAGCTACACTAGACCTGGTGGTGGTGGTGGTGGTGATCAACCAGCTACACTAGACCTGATGGTGGTGGTGGTGATCAACCAGCTACACTAGACCTGGTGGTGGTGGTGGTGATCAACCAGCTACACTAGACCTGGTGGTGGTGATCAACCAGCTACACTAGACCTGGTGGTGGTCATCAACCAGCTACACTAGACCTGGTGGTGGTAGTGGTGGTGATCAACCAGCTAAACTAGACCTGGTGGTGGTGGTGGTGATCAACCAGCTACACTAGACCTGGTGGTGGTGGTGGTGATCAACCAGCTACACTAGACGTGGTGGTGGTGGTGGTGGTGGTGGCGATCAACCAGCTACACTAGACCTGGTGGTGGTGGTGGTGATCAACCAGCTACACTAGACCTGGTGGTGGTGGTGGTGATCAACCAGCTACACTAGACCTGGTGGTGGTGGTGGTGGTGGTGATCAACCAGCTACACTAGACATGGTGGTGGTGGTGGTGGTGATCAACCAGCTACACTAGACCTGGTGGTGGTGGTGATCAACCAGCTACACTAGACCTGGTGGTGGTGGTGGTGGTGATCAACCAGCTACACTAGACATGGTGGTGGTGGTGGTGATCAACCAGCTACACTAGACCTGGTGGTGGTGGTGGTGATCAACCAGCAACACTAGACCTGGTGGTGGTGATCAACCAGCTACACTAGACCTGGTGGTGGTGGTGGTGATCAACCAGCTACACTAGACGTGGTGGTGGTGGTGGTGGTGGTGGCGATCAACCAGCTACACTAGACCTGGTGGTGGTGGTGGTGATCAACCAGCTACACTAGACCTGGTGGTGGTGGTGGTGATCAACCAGCTACACTAGACCTGGTGGTGGTGGTGGTGGTGGTGATCAACCAGCTACACTAGACATGGTGGTGGTGGTGGTGGTGATCAACCAGCTACACTAGACCTGGTGGTGGTGGTGATCAACCAGCTACACTAGACCTGGTGGTGGTGGTGGTGGTGATCAACCAGCTACACTAGACATGGTGGTGGTGGTGGTGATCAACCAGCTACACTAGACCTGGTGGTGGTGGTGGTGATCAACCAGCAACACTAGACCTGGTGGTGGTGATCAACCAGCTACACTAGACCTGGTGGTGGTGGTGGTGATCAACCAGCTACACTAGACCTGGTGGTGGTGGTGGTGATCAACCAGATAAACTAGACCTGGTGGTGGTGGTGGTGATCAACCAGCTACACTAGACCAGGTGGTGGTGGTGGTGATCAACCAGCTACACTAGACCTGGTGGTGGTGGTGATCAACCAGCTACACTAGACCTGGTGGTGATCAACCAGCTACACTAGACCTGGTGGTGGTGGTGGTGGTGATCAACCAGCTACACTAGACCTGGTGGTGGTGGTGGTGGTGATCAACCAGCTACCCTAGCCCTGGTGGTGGTGGTGATCAACCAGCTACACTAGACCTGGTGGTGGTGGTGATCAACCAGCTACACTAGATCTGGTGGTGGTGGTGATCAACCAGCTACACTAGACCTGGTGGTGGTGGTGGTGATCAACCAGCTACACTAGACCTGGTGGTGTCGGTGGTGATCAACCAGCTACACTAGACCTGGTGGTGGTGGTGGTGATCAACCAGCTACACTAGACCTGGTGGTGGTGGTGGTGATCAACCAGCTACACTAAACCTGGTGGTGGTGGTGGTGATCAACCAGCTACACTAGACCTGGTGGTGGTGGTGGTGATCAACCAGCTACACTAGACCTGGTGGTGGTGGTGGTGATCAACCAGCTACACTAGACCAGGTGGTGGTGGTGGTGATCAACCAGCTACACTAGACCTGGTGGTGGTGGTGATGATCAACCAGCTACACTAGACCTGGTGGTGGTGGTGGTGATCAACCAGCTACACTAGACCTGGTGGTGGCGGTGGTGATCAACCAGCTACACTAGACCTGGTGGTGGTGGTGGTGATCAACCAGCTACACTAGAAATGGTGGTGGTGGTGGTGGTGATCAACCAGCTACACTAGACCTGGTGGTGGTGGTGGTGATCAACCAGCTACACTAGACCTGGTGGTGGTGGTGGTGATCAACCAGCTACACTAGACCTGGTGGTGGTGGTGGTCATCAACCAGCTACACTAGACCTGGTGGTGGTGGTGGTGATCAACCAGCTACACTAGACCTGGTGGTGGTGGTGGTGGTGATCAACCAGCTACACTAGACCTGGTGGTGGTGGTGGTGATCAACCAGCTACACTAGACCTGGTGGTGGTGGTGGTGGTGATCAACCAGCTACACTAGACCTGGTGGTGGTGGTGGTGATCATCCAGCTACACTAGACCTGGTGGTGGTGGTGGTGGTGGTCAACCAGCTACACTAGACCTGGTGGTGGTGGTGGTGGTGGTCAACCAGCTACACTAGACCTGGTGGTGGTGATCAACCAGCTACACTAGACCTGGTGGTGGTGGTGGTGGTGGTGGTGATCAACCAGCTACACTAGACCTGGTGGTGGTGGTGATCAACCAGCAATTCTAGACCTGGTGGTGATCAACCAGCTACACTAGACCTGGTGGTGGTGGTGGTGGTGATCAACCAGCTACACTAGACCTGGTGGTGGTGATCAANACCTAACCCTCTTAGGCCTAATACATGCTATCTGAGGCATAATTTAGTACATGTATATGCTATACTAGGCCTCGGAATATTGTTTGGTTTTAGCTTAATTTTCTGAGGGGAGTCCCTTCGGCTCCCTGGAGCTATTGGGCTAATATGAGAATCATTAGACCGGGGCATTAGTTTATGGAGTTTAGCCTACCGGGGACGATGAGCCAGAACCTGACCCCCCTCAGAGAGGCACAGGGAGCAAGGCCTTGGAAAACCCCTCCCCTATGGGTTTTTTTCTTATCTACCATTGACTTATCTGCCATTGACCGGGGTTAAGCCCCCAGAAGGTAGGCATAACAAAACAGACCTCACATGGTAAGAAAATTGCAATCGACAAGCGAACAGAGAGGTAGAACTCCCTCCAATCCCAGGGAAACAAGCAAATGTCACACCTTGTAGTCCCGCTGCTCGTCCACGCAGCTCTCCCCTCCCTGAGAGGGGGAGGAAGGAGCCCCAGAACCCCCCGCGCCGGCTACCTTGCACTCCAGTTTGTCAACTAATGTGAACCGGGGCGGACATCTTCTCTGGCCTCGCTTTCCATGCAGTGATTTGTTCTTCTTGGTGTCCTCTGGGGTGTTTTTGTGTGTGGTGGCCAGGTGTCCTCAAGAGTACCAGGGCTGCATGTGCTTAGGGTCATCCTTCCCTAGGCACCCTGTGAGTACTGCCCTTGGGTGTTAGGGTTCTCTTTCCTGGTACGTTCAAGAACCATTACCATAGGGATTTTTGCTGCTCGGCATTTGGGGGCCAAACCCCAGCTGGCCCCTATATCTTCATTGCAGATATGGAGACAAAACTGATGAACGTAATAGAGGATGCAATATTGCTAAGAGGATACCAGATAGTAAGAAAAGAAACGGTAAACAGGGGGAGTGGAGAACAAGAGGAGCAGCTCTACGAATTCAACAACATTTGAGTTTTGAGGAGATAGAGATTTTTGTGGTAACTAAGCAGCAAGATTTTGTACTTAGATGTGATAACAGTGAGTACCATGAAGAAAGCAGTAGGTGTTATTTACAACCCTACATTAACTATAGCAAGGTCATAAAGGGAGCCGGTCGGCCGAGCGGACAGCACACTGGACTTGTGATCCTGTGGTCCTAGGTTCGATCCCAGGCGCCGGCGAGAAACAATGGCAGAGTTTCTTTCACCCTATGCCCCTGTTACCTAGCAGTAAAATAGGTACCTGGGTGTTAGCAGTCATGGGCTGCTTCCTGGGGAGGAGGCCTGGTCGAGGACCGGGCCGCGGAGACACTAAAGCCCCGAAATTATCTCAAGATAACCTCAAGAAGATAACATAGGAGCAATATAATAAATACAATGAAAAATGTCTGAAGACAATCCAAAAGATAACCACACTGGCAAGGAAAGTCAGAGCAAATATCCTAATACTAATAATTTTAAAAGGAGACATCTCCCGTCACGCAGGGTACAGTCGCACCTCCACAGATCTCCAGTATCAGCTCTTGATACTGGTAATGGCTCAAAAGGACCACCACTTACGGACTATTCATGCCTGTGCCACCTCTTGGGTGGCTTAATCTTCATCAATCATCAATCTTAATCATTTTAACCACGGGGGAAATAGATTGTTCAGTTACACTAGACCTGGTGGTGGTGGTGGTGGTGGTCATCAACCAGCTACACTAGACCTGGTGGTGGTGGTGGTGCTCAACGAGCTACACTAGACCTGGTGGTGGTGGTGGTGGTGATCAACCAGCTACACTAGACCTGGTGGTGGTGGTGGTGATCAACCCGCTACACTAGACCTGGTGTTGGTGGTGGTGGTGATCAACCAGCTACACTAGACCTGGTGGTGGTGGTGGTGGTGATCAACCAGCTACACTAGACCTGGTGGTGGTGGCGGTGATCAACCAGCTACACTAGACCTGGTGGTGGTGGTGGTGATCAACCCGCTACACTAGACCTGGTGGTGGTGGTGATGGTGGTGGTGATCAACCAGCTACACTAGACCTGGTGGTGATCAACCAGCTACACTAGACCTGGGGGAGGTGGTGATCAACCAGCTACACTAGACCTGGTGGTGGTGGTAATCAACCAGCTACACTAGACCTGGTGGTGGTGGTGGTGATCAACCAGCTACCCTAGCCCTGGTGGTGGTGGTGGTGATCAACCAGCTACACTAGACCTGGTGGTGGTGGTGGTGATCAACCAGCTACACTAGACCTGGTGGTGGTGGTGGGGATCAACCAGCTACACTAGACCTGGTGGTGGTGGTGGGGATCAACCAGCTACACTAGACCTGGTGGTGGTGGTGGTGATCAACCCGCTACACTAGACCTGGTGGTGGTGGTGGTGGTGATCAACCAGCTACACTAGACCTGGTGGTGGTGGTGGTGTTCAACCAGCTACACTAGACCTGGTGGTGGTGGTGGTGATCAACCCGCTACACTAGACCTGGTGGTGGTGGTGGTGGTGGTGGTGATCAACCAGCTACACTAGACCTGGTGGTGATCAACCAGCTACACTAGACCTGGGGAGGTGGTGGTGGTGGTGGTGATCAACCAGCTACACTAGACCTGGTGGTGGTGGTGGTGATCAACCAGCTACACTAGACCTGGTGGTGGTGGTGGTGGTGATCAACCAGCTACACTAGGCCTGGTGGTGGTGGTGGTGATCAACCAGCTACACTAGACCTGGTGGTGGTGGTGGTGGTGGTGGTGATCAACCAGCTACACTAGACCTGGTGGTGGTGGTGGTGGTGGTGGTGATCAACCAGCTACACTAGACCTGGTGGTGGTGGTGGTGATCAACCAGCTACACTAGACCTGGTGGTGGTGGTGGTGGTGATCAACCAGCTACACTAGGCCTGGTGGTGGTGGTGGTGATCAACCAGCAACACTAGACCTGGTGGTGGTGGTGGTGATCAACCAGCTACACTAGACCTGGTGGTGGTGGTGGTGATCAACCAGCTACACTAGACCTGGTGGTGGTGGTGGTGATCAACCAGCTACACTAGACCTGGTGGTGGTGATCAACCAGCTACACTAGACCTGGTGGTGGTCATCAACCAGCTACACTAGACCTGGTGGTGGTAGTGGTGGTGATCAACCAGCTAAACTAGACCTGGTGGTGGTGGTGGTGATCAACCAGCTACACTAGACCTGGTGGTGGTGGTGGTGATCAAACAGCTACACTAGACTGGTGGTGGTGGTGGTGGTGGTGGCGATCAACCAGTTACACTAGACCTGGTGGTGGTGGTGGTGATCAACCAGCTACACTAGACCTGGTGGTAGTGGTGGTGATCAACCAGCTACACTAGACCTGGTGGTGGTGGTGGTGGTGGTGATCAACCAGCTACACTAGACATGGTGGTGGTGGTGGTGGT
>WNGS01107531.1:11358-34621 GCA_020271785.1 Procambarus virginalis | reverse complement strand
ACCTGGTGGTGGTGATCAACCAGCTACCCTAGACCTGGTGGTGGTGGTGGTGATCAACCAGCTACCCTAGACCTGTTGGTGGTGATCAACCAGCTACCCTAGACCTGGTGGTGGTGATCAACCAGCTACCCTAGACCTGGTGGTGGTGATCAACCAGCTACCCTAGACCTGGTGGTGGTGGTGGTGGTGATCAACCAGCTACACTAGACCTGGTGGTGGTGGTGATCAACCAGCTACCCTAGACCTGGTGGTGGTGGTGGTGATCAACCAGCTACCCTAGACCTGGTGGTGGTGATCAACCAGCTACCCTAGACCTGGTGGTGGTGGTGGTGATCAACCAGCTACACTAGACCTGGTGGTGGTGGTGATCAACCAGCTACCCTAGACCTGGTGGTGGTGGTGATCAACCAGCTACCCTAGACCTGGTGGTGGTGGTGATCAACCAGCTACCCTAGACCTGGTGGTGGTGGTGGTGATCAACCAGCTACCCTAGACCTGGTGGTGGTGGTGATCAACCAGCTACACTAGACCTGGTGGTGGTGGTGATCAACCAGCTACCTAGACCTGGTGGTGGTGGTGATCAACCAGCTACACTAGACCTGGTGGTGGTGGTGATCAACCAGCTACACTAGACCTGGTGGTGGTGGTGATCAACCAGCTACACTAGACCTGGTGGTGGTGGTGATCAACCAGCTACACTAGACCTGGTGGTGGTGGTGGTGATCAACCAGCTACACTAGACCTGGTGGTGGTGGTGGTGATCAACCAGCTACACTAGACCTGGTGGTGGTGGTGGTGATCAACCAGCTACCCTAGACCTGGTGGTGGTGGTGGTGATCAACCAGCTACACTAGACCTGGTGGTGGTGGTGATCAACCAGCTACACTAGACCTGGTGGTGGTGGTGGTGATCAACCAGCTACCCTAGACCTGGTGGTGGTGGTGGTGATCAACCAGCTACACTAGACCTGGTGGTGGTGATCAACCAGCTACCCTAGACCTGGTGGTGGTGGTGGTGATCAACCAGCTACACTAGACCTGGTGGTGGTGGTGATCAACCAGCTACCCTAGACCTGGTGGTGGTGGTGGTGATCAACCAGCTACCCTAGACCTGGTGGTGGTGGTGGTGATCAACCAGCTACCCTAGACCTGGTGGTGGTGGTGGTGATCAACCAGCTACCCTAGACCTGGTGGTGGTGGTGATCAACCAGCTACCCTAGACCTGGTGGTGGTGGTGGTGGTGATCAACCAGCTACCCTAGACCTGGTGGTGGTGGTGGTGATCAACCAGCTACACTAGACCTGGTGGTGGTGGTGGTGATCAACCAGCTACACTAGACCTGGTGGTGGTGGTGATCAACCAGCTACACTAGACCTGGTGGTGGTGGTGATCAACCAGCTACACTAGACCTGGTGGTGGTGGTGATCAACCAGCTACACTAGACCTGGTGGTGGTGGTGATCAACCAGCTACACTAGACCTGGTGGTGGTGGTGATCAACCAGCTACACTAGACCTGGTGGTGGTGGTGATCAACCAGCTACACTAGACCTGGTGGTGGTGGTGATCAACCAGCTACACTAGACCTGGTGGTGGTGGTGATCAACCAGCTACACTAGACCTGGTGGTGGTGGTGGTGATCAACCAGCTACACTAGACCTGGTGGTGGTGGTGGTGATCAACCAGCTACACTAGACCTGGTGGTGGTGGTGGTGGTGGTGATCAACCAGCTACACTAGACCTGGTGGTGGTGGTGGTGGTGATCAACCAGCTACACTAGACCTGGTGGTGGTGGTGATCAACCAGCTACACTAGACCTGGTGGTGGTGGTGGTGATCAACCAGCTACCTAGACCTGGTGGTGGTGGTGGTGATCAACCAGCTACACTAGACCTGGTGGTGGTGGTGGTGATCAACCAGCTACACTAGACCTGGTGGTGGTGGTGGTGATCAACCAGCTACCCTAGACCTGGTGGTGGTGGGTGATCAACCAGCTACACTAGACCTGGTGGTGGTGGTGATCAACCAGCTACCCTAGACCTGGTGGTGGTGAATCAACCAGCTACCCTAGACCTGGTGGGTGGTGGTGGTGATCAACCAGCTACCCTAGACCTGGTGGTGGNCAGATAAATTAACCAAGTCTCTAGGTATCTGGTATGATGCCAACACTCATAATATATTAAGGTGTGGAGGACGTTGCTTCATGCAAAAATTGATTTGGACAACAAAGAATCCAATCCTGCTACCACGTCACCACGTTATTACCAACTACCACTCACCAGTTTTACATCACCATCAATATGGTACTTTGCATGGTGGAGTGTTAGACACACTCACCGACCTCAGACAGAAATATTGGCTTCCTCAAGGTCGTCAAACTGTCAAATCAATTATTAAGTCCTGTATAATCTGTCAACGCTACGATGCTCGAGTGTGTCCTTACCCAGGATCTCCACCACTCCCTAAAGAGAGGGTAGTTCATCTTCGTCCGTTGAGACTACTGGTGTTGATTACACAGGAGCCTTGCTTCTCACTGACAATCCGGATAAGATACCAGTGAAAGCTTATATTTGCCTCTTCACATGTGCTACCACACGAGGCGTACATTTAGAAGTGACTTCTGACATGAGTGCTGAAGCCTTCATCCAAGCTTTTCGTAGATTTGCAGCTCGCAGATCCTGTCCAAGCTCATGATATCTGATAATGGCTCAAATTTTGTGGCAGGAGAAGCCTGCTTACGAGAGATATGGAATCATCCAGAAGTGCAGTCTGTCATGCAGAGACGACAATGCCACTGGAAATTTATTGCTCCCAGAGCCCCCTGGCAAGGTGGGTTCTACGAGCGAATGATAGGGACTGTCAAGAAGTGTTTAAGGAAGACCTTGCATCGACAGAAAATTAGTTACTCAGAACTCCAAACACTCGTCGTGGAAATTGAGGCGCGAGTCAACAATCGCCCATTAACTTATCTATCAGATGATTCTCACAGAGAGAGCCTCTGAGTCCCTCACATTTAATACATGGAGGCCTGCTGAGCCCTCTGATACCTTTGGCAGAAGAGGACCCCGTCGATCCTTCCTATGTAACCAGGAGTGACTTAGTACAAAGTTACCAACATCTCTCTAGAGTAATTGAAAGGTGGAATGAGGTGTGGACTCGAGAGTACCTCACCGCTCTACGAGAGTACCACTATGGAGCTTCGAGCCCCTATAATAAAGTACAGCTTAAACCAGGAGACCTAGTATTAGTTGACAGTGAAGGACCAAGGTCAGAATGGCCTATAGGCAAAATTGTTGCAATCCACCCAGATCACCAAGGTATCCTGAGAGTAGTACGAGTTTTGTGCAAAGGCACTACTACTCTAAAGACATTAGAGAAGTTGGTACCTCTCGAATTAGCAGAACGAGAGTGTTTATCAGAACCAGCTTCAACAGTTTCCGAGGACAACAATTCTGATCCACCGAGCACTCGCCCCACTAGAGCAGCTGCTCAACAATGTAAAAGGAAAACTACAAGCCTATTATAGCTCTGACTAAGAGCAAATAATTTTTCATCCAATTTGAGTGATCATGATGATACTGTGTTGTGATGTCTAGTAACCAATCAGCTACAAGTCACAATGACCCAGACATTCACCTCACAGTAGAGTCTCAGTTACTTGAATTGTATGATTCAATCATTAACTTGTATAAACTATTAATTATGACATTAATTTTCATGTCTTAAATTCTTGTATGTCCTTGACATTTACGGGACATCCGTTGTGTGTGTACTAACATACTAACATACTAACCTACTAACTTCGGATAGGTACGTCAGTATCACACATGGCACTGCGACCCGAGTTTTCTCCCCCGTAGTTATGTTGGAAATTTCCAACACTTATCATCCATTATTATCTTATGATAAATTAATATTAACTTACATTTGCAGTAGCTCTTAACACCACTAACCATAGTGTCAATATAAATTAATCTGAGCATATGTTGATAATATTACTCCTGATAATGTAAATCAAGAGTTATTAATTAAAATTATTCAGTAACAGTTTTTATTCTGTTACGTTTGAATGCTCTGGAGAAGTATAAATATTATCTCCATTTCTCGCTAGAGATTATTTATCGAGAATATTATAATTATTAATTCCCTATAATTTTAACCCAGTTCATATTATCGCATTTTCCTCCATAATTACGCGGGAAAGAATAGTTGTGTTTAATAATTTCCGTGGTGAATGCGAGAGCGGGGAGAGGGAGACGCCATTACGCCATTACGACATCAACAAGGCACGCACGCGAGACAACGTGGTGGAACACGTGGCATTAATTGAGAATTCTTGTCGATAAGAATTACGTCGACACTCAATTAATAAGTGGAATTTACTTGCCAGTGTTCTCTAGTGCCTCAATAGTGAACCCAGCGTCTACAATTACCATCCGGACCGTGAATAAGTGTGCACAGCAGTGAACACTGAGTCCAGCAGACGCTCCTCTCGGCAAACCTTAGTACTCGGTTACGCTCACAGGTTTCTTTCTTGTAGATGCATCTAGTAATTTAGAGCCTTAGTGAGTAGTTTGTCGTTAGGAAGAGAGATTAAATATAATCAAACGTTAGTAATATTTATTACTCAGTTCAGCTTCATGAATATATGAGCACAATTTTGTAGCCTAGTCAATTGCTACTTTATATTTCTTGTATTACAGCGTGTATTTCAGACGCCAACAAGATTGTCATCCATCGTGTTATTTACCTCGAGTCATTTATCTATGGGGATTCTGTGATTACGAGGACGAGTGATGAACTGGCGTTAGAAATCGTCTTACAGCTAAGACCCATTTTTTCTTATAAATTTATTCAATTTAATTATTGCTTCTATAATATGAGCTTAAATGAATAATTTTGATTACCATATATTTACATATGTTGTAGTTAGATTTACCATAATTCCATGCATAATGAACTAGTGACGAACCACACTGGTTCCTAGATATATATGAATTTCTAGAAATAACCCCCCAATGTTGATATTTGAGGATTTTACTTTAATTAATAATTACAGTCTTCATTATTTTCAAGTGAATATCCATTGAATGTTTTTCCATAGACACTGGTTCTCTGGTGTCATTCTAATGATCAATTTTATTTCTTTTCCCTCTTTTCTCAAAAGCGGGTGGTCCTTCGATTAATTTTAATATAACAATTAAACAATTTATTTTTCTGAGTTCAAGCCCCAGATACCCAACAGGTGGTGATCAACCAGCTACACTAGACCTGGTGGTGGTGGTGGTGGTGGTGATCAACCAGCTACACTAGACCTGGTGGTGGTGGTGGTGATCAACCAGCTACACTAGACCTGGTGGTGGTGGTGGTGATCAACCCGCTACACTAGACCTGGTGGTGGTGGTGGTGATCAACCAGCTACACTAGACCTGGTGGTGGTGGTGGTGATCAACCAGCTACACTAGACCTGGTGGTGGTGATCAACCAGCTACACTAGACCTGGTGGTGGTCATCAACCAGTTACACTAGACCTGGTGGTGGTAGTGGTGGTGATCAACCAGCTAAACTAGACCTGGTGGTGGTGGTGGTGATCAACCAGCTACACTAGACCTGGTGGTGGTGGTGGTGATCAACCAGCTACACTAGACGTGGTGGTGGTGGTGGCGATCAACCAGCTACACTAGACCTGGTGGTGGTGGTGGTGATCAACCAGCTACACTAGACCTGGTGGTGGTGGTGGTGATCAACCAGCTACACTAGACCTGGTGGTGGTGGTGGTGGTGGTGGTGATCAACCAGCTACACTAGACATGGTGGTGGTGGTGGTGATCAACCAGCTACACTAGACCTGGTGGTGGTGGTGGTGGTGGTGATCAACCAGCTACACTAGACCTGGTGGTGGTGGTGGTGGTGATCAACCAGCTACACTAGACATGATGGTGGTGGTGGTGATCAACAAGCTACACTAGACCTGGTGGTGGTGGTGGTGATCAACCAGCTACACTAGACCTGGTGGTGGTGGTGGTGATCAACCAGCTACACTAGACCTGGTGGTGGTGGTGGTGATCAACCAGCTACACTAGACCTGGTGGTGGTGGTGGTGATCAACCAGCTAAACTAGACCTGGTGGTGGTGGTGGTGATCAACCAGCTACACTAGACCAGGTGGTGGTGGTGGTGATCAACCAGCTACACTAGACCTGGTGGTGGTGGTGATCAACCAGCTACACTAGACCTGGTGGTGATCAACCAGCTACACTAGATCTGGTGGTGGTGGTGGTGGTGGTGGTGATCAACCAGCTACACTAGACCTGGTGGTGGTGGTGGTGGTGATCAACCAGCTACACTAGACCTGGTGGTGGTGGTGGTGGTGGTGATCAACCAGCTACACTAGACCTGGTGGTGGTGGTGATCAACCAGCTACACTAGATCTGGTGGTGGTGGTGATCAACCAGCTACACTAGACCTGGTGGTGGTGGTGGTGATCAACCAGCTACACTAGACCTGGTGGTGGCGGTGGTGATCAACCAGCTACACTAGACCTGGTGGTGGTGGTGGTGATCAACCAGCTACACTAGACCTGGTGGTGGTGGTGGTGATCAACCAGATACACTAGACCTGGTGGTGGTGGTGGTGATCAACCAGCTACACTAGACCAGGTGGTGGTGGTGGTGATCAACCAGCTACACTAGACCTGGTGGTGGTGGTGATGATCAACCAGCTACACTAGACCTGGTGGTGGTGGTGGTGAACAACCAGCTACACTAGACCTGGTGGTGGCGGTGGTGATCAACCAGCTACACTAGACCTGGTGGTGGTGGTGGTGATCAACCAGCTACACTAGAAATGGTGGTGGTGGTGGTGGTGATCAAACAGCTACACTAGACCTGGTGGTGGTGGTGGTGATCAACCAGCAACACTAGACCTGGTGGTGGTGGTGGTGATCAACCAGCTACACTAGACCTGGTGATGGTGGTGGTCATCAACCAGCTACACTAGACCTGGTGGTGGTGGTGGTGATCAACCAGCTACACTAGACCTGGTGGTGGTGGTGGTGGTGATCAACCAGCTACACTAGACCTGGTGGTGGTGGTGGTGATCAACCAGCTACACTAGACCTGGTGGTGGTGGTGATCAACCAGCTACACTAGACCTGGTGGTGGTGGTGGTGGTGGTCAACCAGCTACACTAGACCTGGTGGTGGTGATCAACCAGCTACACTAGACCTGGTGGTGGTGGTGGTGGTGGTGGTGATCAACCAGCTACACTAGACCTGGTGGTGGTGGTGATCAACCAGCTACACTAGACCTGGTGGTGATCAACCAGCTACACTAGACCTGGTGGTGGTGGTGGTGGTGATCAACCAGCTACACTAGACCTGGTGGTGGTGGTGGTGGTGATCAACCAGCTACACTAGACCTGGTGGTGGTGGTGGTGGTGATCAACCAGCTACACTAGACCTGGTGGTGGTGATCAACCAGCTACACTAGACCTGGTGGTGGTGATCAACCAGCTACACTAGACCTGGTGGTGGTGATCAACCAGCTACACTAGACCTGGTGGTGGTGGTGGTGATCAACCAGCTACACTAGACCTGGTGGTGGTGGTGATCAACCAGCTACACTAGACCTGGTGGTGGTGGTGATCAACCAGCTACACTAGACCTGGTGGTGGTGGTGATCAACCAGCTACACTAGACCTGGTGGTGGTGGTGGTGATCAACCAGCTACACTAGACCTGGTGGTGGTGGTGGTGGTGATCAACCAGCTACACTAGACCTGGTGGTGGTGGTGATCAACCAGCTACACTAGACCTGGTGGTGGTGGTGGTGGTGATCAACCAGCTACACTAGACCTGGTGGTGGTGGTGGTGATCAACCAGCTACACTAGACCTGGTGGTGGTGGTGGTGATCAACCAGCTACACTAGACCTGGTGGTGGTGGTGGTGATCAACCAGCTACACTAGACCTGGTGGTGATCAACCAGCTACACTAGACCTGGGGGTGGTGGTGATCAACCAGCTACACTAGACCTGGTGGTGGTGGTGATCAACCAGCTACACTAGACCTGGTGGTGGTGGTGGTGATCAACCAGCTACCCTAGACCTGGTGGTGGTGGTGGTGATCAACCAGCTACACTAGACCTGGTGGTGGTGGTGGTGATCAACCAGCTACACTAGACCTGGTGGTGGTGGTGGTGATCAACCAGCTACACTAGACCTGGTGGTGGTGGTGGTGATCAACCAGCTACACTAGACCTGGTGGTGTGGTGGTGGTGATCAACCAGCTACACTAGACCTGGTGGTGGTGGTGGTGATCAACCAGCTACACTAGACCTGGTGGTGGTGGTGGTGATCAACCAGCTACACTAGACCTGGTGGTGTGGTGGTGGTGGTGGTGATCAACCAGCTACACTAGACCTGGTGGTGATCAACCAGCTACACTAGACCTGGTGGTGGTGGTGATCAACCAGCTACACTAGACCTGGTGGTGGTGGTGGTGATCAACCAGCTACACTAGACCTGGTGGTGGTGGTGGTGATCAACCAGCTACACTAGACCTGGTGGTGGTGGTGGTGATCAACCAGCTACACTAGACCTGGTGGTGGTGGTGGTGGTGATCAACCAGCTACACTAGACCTGGTGGTGGTGGTGGTGATCAACCAGCTACACTAGACTGGTGGTGGTGGTGGTGATCAACCAGCTACACTAGACCTGGTGGTGGTGGTGGTGATCAACCAGCTACACTAGACCTGGTGGTGGTGGTGGTGATCAACCAGCTACACTAGACCTGGTGGTGGTGGTGGTGGTGATCAACCAGCTACACTAGACCTGGTGGTGGTGGTGATCAACCAGCTACACTAGACCTGGTGGTGGTGGTGGTGATCAACCAGCTACACTAGACCTGGTGGTGGTGGTGGTGGTGGTGGTGGTGGTGATCAACCAGCTACACTAGACCTGGTGGTGGTGATCAACCAGCTACACTAGACCTGGTGGTGGTGGTGATCAACCAGCTACACTAGACCTGGTGGTGGTGGTGGTGATCAACCAGCTACACTAGACCGGTGGGTGGTGGTGGTGATCAACCAGCTACACTAGACCTGGTGGTGGTGGTGGTGATCAACCAGCTACACTAGACCTGGTGGGGGGGTGGTGGTGGTGGTGGTGGTGATCAACCAGCTACACTAGACCTGGTGGTGGTGGTGGTGGTGGTGGTGATCAACCAGCTACACTAGACCTGGTGGTGGTGGTGGTGATCCAGCTACACTAGACCTGGTGGTGGTGGTGGTGGTGATCAACCAGCTACACTAGACCTGGTGGTGGTGGTGGTGATCACCAGCTACACTAGACCTGGTGGTGGTGGTGGTGATCAACCAGCTACACTAGACCTGGTGGTGGTGGTGGTGATCAACCAGCTACACTAGACCTGGTGGGTGGTGATCAACCAGCTACACTAGACCTGGTGGTGGTGATCAACCAGCTACACTAGACCTGGTGGTGGTGGTGGTGATCAACCAGCTACACTAGACCTGGTGGTGGTGGTGGTGATCAACCAGCTACACTAGACCTGGTGGTGGTGGTGGTGATCAACCAGCTACACTAGACTGGTGGTGGTGGTGGTGGTGGTGGTGATCAACCAGCTACACTAGACCTGGTGGTGGTGGTGGTGATCAACCAGCTACACTAGACTGGTGGTGGTGGTGGTGATCAACCAGCTACACTAGACCTGGTGGTGGTGGTGGTGGTGATCAACCAGCTACACTAGACCTGGTGGTGGTGGTGGTGGTGATCAACCAGCTACACTAGACCTGGTGGTGGTGGTGGTGGTGGTGATCAACCAGCTACACTAGACCTGGTGGTGGTGGTGGTGGTGATCAACCAGCTACACTAGACCTGGTGGTGGTGGTGGTGATCAACCAGCTACACTAGACCTGGTGGTGGTGGTGGTGATCAACCAGCTACACTAGACCTGGTGGTGGTGGTGGTGATCAACCAGCTACACTAGACCTGGTGGTGGTGGTGATCAACCAGCTACACTAGACCTGGTGGTGGTGATCAACCAGCTACACTAGACCTGGTGGTGGTGGTGGTGGTGATCAACCAGCTACACTAGACCTGGTGGTGGTGGTGGTGGTGATCAACCAGCTACACTAGACCTGGTGGTGGTGGTGGTGGTGATCAACCAGCTACACTAGACCTGGTGGTGGTGATCAACCAGCTACACTAGACTGGTGGTGGTGGTGGTGATCAACCAGCTACACTAGACCTGGTGGTGGTGATCAACCAGCTACACTAGACCTGGTGGTGGTGGTGATCAACCAGCTACACTAGACCTGGTGGTGGTGGTGGTGATCAACCAGCTACACTAGACCTGGTGGTGGTGGTGATCAACCAGCTACACTAGACCTGGTGGTGGTGGTGATCAACCAGCTACACTAGACCTGGTGGTGGTGGTGATCAACCAGCTACACTAGACCTGGTGGTGGTGGTGATCAACCAGCTACCTTAGACCTGGTGGTGGTGTGATCAACCAGCTACCCTAGACCTGGTGGTGGTGGTGGTGATCAACCAGCTACACTAGCCCTGGTGGTGGTGATCAACCAGCTACACTAGACCTGGGGTGGTGGTGGTGGTGATCAACCAGCTACACTAGACCTGGTGGTGGTGGTGGTGATCAACCAGCTACACTAGACCTGGTGGTGGTGATCAACCAGCTACACTAACCTGGTGGTGGTGGTGGTGATCAACCAGCTACCCTAGACCTGGTGGTGGTGGTGATCAACCAGCTACACTAGACCTGGTGGNTCAACCAGCTACACTAGACCTGTGGTGGGTGGTGGTGGTGATCAACCAGCTACACTAGACCTGGTGGTGGTGGTGGTGATCAACCAGCTACACTAGACCTGGTGGTGGTGGTGATCAACCAGCTACACTAGACTGGTGGTGGGGTGGTGATCAACCAGCTACACTAGACCTGGTGGTGGTGGTGGTGGTTTGATCAACCAGCTACACTAGACCTGGTTGGTGGTGGTGGTGATCAACCAGCTACACTAGACCTGGGTGGTGGTGGTGATCAACCAGCTACACTAGACTGGGGTGGTGGTGGTGATCAACCAGCTACACTAGACCTGGTGGTGGTGGTGGTGATCAACCAGCTACACTAGACAGGTGGTGGTGGTGATCAACCAGCTACACTAGACCTGGTGGTGGTGGTGGTGGTGATCAACCAGCTACACTAGACCTGGTGGTGGTGGTGATCAACCAGCTACACTAGATGGTGGTGGTGGTGATCAACCAGCTACACTAGACCTGGTGGTGGTGATCACCAGCTACACTAGACCTGGTGGTGGTGGTGGTGATCAACCAGCTACACTAGACCTGGTGGTGGTGATCAACCAGCTACCACTAGACCTGGTGGTGGTGTGATCAACCAGCTACACTAGACCTGGTGGTGGTGGTGATCAACCAGCTACACTAGCCCTGGTGGTGGTGGTGATCAACCAGCTACACTAGACTGGTGGTGGTGGTGATCAACCAGCTACTTAGCCCTGGTGGTGGTGATCAACCAGCTACCTAGCCCTGGTGGTGGTGATCAACCAGCTACCTTAGCCCTGGTGGTGGTGATCAACCAGCTACCTAGCCCTGGTGGTGGTGTGATCAACCAGCTACCTTAGCCCTGGTGGTGGTGATCAACCAGCTACCTTAGCCCTGGTGGTGGTGATCAACCAGCTACCTTAGCCTGGTGGTGGTGATCAACCAGCTACACTAGCCCTGGTGGTGGTGATCAACCAGCTACCCTAGCCCTGGGGGGGGTGGTGATCAACCAGCTACCCTAGCCCTGGTGGTGGTGATCAACCAGCTACACTAGACCTGGTGGTGGTGGTGGTGATCAACCAGCTACCTTAGCCCTGGTGGTGGTGATCAACCAGCTACCCTAGCCCTGGTGGTGGTGATCAACCAGCTACCCTAGCCCTGTGGTGTGGTGATCAACCAGCTACACTAGACCTGGTGGTGGTGGTGGTGATCAACCAGCTACACTAGACCTGGTGGTGGTGGTGATCAACCAGCTACACTAGACCTGGTGGTGGTGGTGGTGATCAACCAGCTACACTAGACCTGGTGGTGGTGATCAACCAGCTACACTAGACCTGGTGGTGGTGGTGGTGGTGATCAACCAGCTACTAGACCTGGAGGTGGTGGTGGTGGTGATCAACCAGCTACACTAGACCTGGTGGTGGTGGTGGTGGTGATCAACCAGCTACCCTAGCCCCGGTGGTGGTGGTGATCAACCAGCTACACTAGACCTGGTGGTGGTGGTGATCAACCAGCTACACTAGACCTGGTGGTGGTGGTGATCAACCAGCTACACTAGACCTGGTGGTGGTGGTGGTGATCAACCAGCTACCTTAGACCTGGTGGTGGTGATCAACCAGCTACACTAGACCTGGTGGTGGTGGTGGTGGTGATCAACCAGCTACCTAGCCCTGGTGGTGGTGATCAACCAGCTACACTAGCCTGGTGGTGGTGGTGTGATCAACCAGCTACACTAGACCTGGTGTGGTGGTGGTGATCAACCAGCTACACTAGACCTGGGTGGTGGTGATCAACCAGCTACACTAGACCTGGTGGTGGTGATCAACCAGCTACACTAGACCTGGTGGTGGTGGTGGTGGTGATCAACCAGCTACACTAGCTGGTGGTGGTGGTGGTGATCAACCAGCTACACTAGACCTGGTGGTGGTGATCAACCAGCTACACTAGACCTGGTGGTGGTGGTGGTGATCAACCAGCTACACTAGACCTGGTGGTGGTGGTGATCAACCAGCTACACTAGACCTGGTGGTGGTGGTGGTGATCAACCAGCTACACTAGACCTGGTGGTGGTGGGGATCAACCAGCTACACTAGACCTGGTGGTGGTGGTGGTGATCAACCAGCTACACTAGACCTGGTGGTGGTGGTGGTGATCAACCAGCTACACTAGACCTGGTGGTGGTGGTGGTGATCAACCAGCTACACTAGACCTGGTGGTGGTGGTGGTGATCAACCAGCTACACTAGACCTGGTGGTGGTGGTGATCAACCAGCTACACTAGACCTGGTGGTGGTGGTGGTGATCAACCAGCTACACTAGACCTGGTGGTGGTGGTGGTGGTGATCAACCAGCTACACTAGACCTGGTGGTGGTGGTGATCAACCAGCTACACTAGACCTGGTGGTGGTGGTGATCAACCAGCTACACTAGACCTGGTGGTGGTGGTGATCAACCAGCTACACTAGACCTGGTGGTGGTGATCAACCAGCTACACTAGACCTGGTGGTGGTGGTGATCAACCAGCTACACTAGACCTGGTGGTGGTGATCAACCAGCTACACTAGCCCTGGTGGTGGTGGTGATCAACCAGCTACACTAGACCTGGTGGTGGTGGTGATCAACCAGCTACCTAGCCCTGGTGGTGGTGGTGATCAACCAGCTACCTTAGCCCTGGTGGTGGTGATCAACCAGCTACCTTAGCCCTGGTGGTGGTGATCAACCAGCTACCCTAGCCCTGGTGGTGGTGATCAACCAGCTACCTTAGCCCTGGTGGTGGTGATCAACCAGCTACCTAGCCTGGTGGTGGTGGTGGTGATCAACCAGCTACCTAGACCTGGTGGTGGTGATCAACCAGCTACCCTAGCCCTGGTGGTGGTGATCAACCAGCTACCCTAGCCCTGGTGGTGGTGGTGGTGATCAACCAGCTACCCTAGCCCTGGTGGTGGTGATCAACCAGCTACACTAGACCTGGTGGTGGTGGTGGTGATCAAGCTACCTTAGCCTGGTGGTGGTGATCAACCAGCTACCCTAGCCCTGGTGGTGGTGATCAACCAGCTACCCTAGCCCTGGTGGTGGTGATCAACCAGCTACACTAGACCTGGTGGTGGTGGTGGTGATCAACCAGCTACACTAGACCTGGTGGTGGTGGTGGTGATCAACCAGCTACACTAGACCTGGTGGTGGTGGTGGTGATCAACCAGCTACACTAGACCTGGTGGTGATCAACCAGCTACACTAGACCTGGTGGTGGTGGTGGTGGTGATCAACCAGCTACGCTAGACCTGGAGGTGGTGGTGGTGGTGATCAACCAGCTACACTAGACCTGGTGGTGGTGGTGGTGGTGATCAACCAGCTACCCTAGCCCCGGTGGTGGTGGTGATCAACCAGCTACACTAGACCTGGTGGTGGTGGTGATCAACCAGCTACACTAGACCTGGTGGTGGTGGTGATCAACCAGCTACACTAGACCTGGTGGTGGTGGTGGTGATCAACCAGCTACCTTAGCCCTGGTGGTGGTGATCAACCAGCTACCCTAGCCCTGGTGGTGGTGGTGGTGGTGATCAACCAGCTACCCTAGCCCTGGTGGTGGTGATCAACCAGCTACACTAGTCCTGGTGGTGGTGGTGGTGGTGATCAACCAGCTACACTAGACCTGGTGTTGGTGGTGGTGATCAACCAGCTACACTAGACCTGGTGGTGGTGATCAACCAGCTACACTAGACCTGGTGGTGGTGATCAACCAGCTACACTAGACCTGGTGGTGGTGGTGGTGGTGGTGATCAACCAGCTACACTAGACCTGGTGGTGGTGGTGGTGATCAACCAGCTACACTAGACCTGGTGGTGGTGATCAACCAGCTACACTAGACCTGGTGGTGGTGGTGGTGATCAACCAGCTACACTAGACCTGGTGGTGGTGATCAACCAGCTACACTAGACCTGGTGGTGGTGGTGGTGATCAACCAGCTACACTAGACCTGGTGGTGGTGGGGATCAACCAGCTACACTAGACCTGGTGGTGGTGGTGGTGATCAACCAGCTACACTAGACCTGGTGGTGGTGGTGGTGGTGATCAACCAGCTACACTAGACCTGGTGGTGGTGGTGGTGGTTTGATCAACCAGCTACACTAGACCTGGTGGTGGTGGTGGTGGTGATCAACCAGCTACACTAGACCTGGTGGTGGTGGTGATCAACCAGCTACACTAGACCTGGTGGTGGTGGTGGTGATCAACCAGCTACACTAGACCTGGTGGTGGTGGTGGTGGTGATCAACCAGCTACACTAGACCTGGTGGTGGTGGTGATCAACCAGCTACACTAGACCTGGTGGTGGTGGTGGTGGTGATCAACCAGCTACACTAGACCTGGTGGTGGTGGTGATCAACCAGCTACACTAGACCTGGTGGTGGTGGTGGTGATCAACCAGCTACACTAGACCTGGTGGTGGTGGTGGTGATCAACCAGCTACACTAGACCTGGTGGTGGTGATCAACCAGCTACACTAGACCTGGTGGTGGTGGTGATCAACCAGCTACACTAGACCTGGTGGTGGTGGTGATCAACCAGCTACACTAGACCTGGTGGTGGTGGTGATCAACCAGCTACACTAGACCTGGTGGTGGTGGTGATCAACCAGCTACCTAGCCCTGGTGGTGGTGATCAACCAGCTACCCTAGCCCTGGTGGTGGTGATCAACCAGCTACACTAGACCTGGTGGTGGTGATCAACCAGCTACACTAGACCTGGTGGTGGTGGTGGTGATCAACCAGCTACACTAGACCTGGTGGTGGTGGTGGTGATCAACCAGCTACACTAGACCTGGTGGTGATCAACCAGCTACACTAGACCTGGTGGTGGTGGTGGTGGTGATCAACCAGCTACGCTAGACCTGGAGGTGGTGGTGGTGGTGATCAACCAGCTACACTAGACCTGGTGGTGGTGGTGGTGGTGATCAACCAGCTACCCTAGCCCCGGTGGTGGTGGTGCTCAACCAGCTACACTAGACCTGGTGGTGGTGGTGATCAACCAGCTACACTAGACCTGGTGGTGGTGGTGATCAACCAGCTACACTAGACCTGGTGGTGGTGGTGGTGATCAACCAGCTACCTTAGCCCTGGTGGTGGTGATCAACCAGCTACCCTAGCCCTGGTGGTGGTGGTGGTGGTGATCAACCAGCTACCCCAGCCCTGGTGGTGGTGATCAACCAGCTACACTAGTCCTGGTGGTGGTGGTGGTGATCAACCAGCTACACTAGACCTGGTGTTGGTGGTGGTGATCAACCAGCTACACTAGACCTGGTGGTGGTGATCAACCAGCTACACTATACCTGGTGGTGGTGATCAACCAGCTACACTAGACCTGGTGGTGGTGGTGGTGGTGGTGATCAACCAGCTACACTAGACCTGGTGGTGGTGGTGGTGATCAACCAGCTACACTAGACCTGGTGGTGGTGATCAACCAGCTACACTAGACCTGGTGGTGGAGGTGGTGATCATCCAGCTACACTAGACCTGGTGGTGGTGATCAACCAGCTACACTAGACCTGGTGGTGGTGGTGGTGATAACCAGCTACACTAGACCTGGTGGTGGTGGGGATCAACAAGCTACACTAGACCTGGTGGTGGTGGTGGTGATCAACCAGCTACACTAGACCTGGTGGTGGTGGTGGTGGTTTTGATCAACCAGCTACACTAGACCTGGTGGTGGTGGTGGTGGTTTGATCAACCAGCTACACTAGACCTGGTGGTGGTGGTGGTGATCAACCAGCTACACTAGACCTGGTGGTGGTGGTGGTGATCAACCAGCTACACTAGACCTGGTGGTGGTGGTGGTGATCAACCAGCTACACTAGACCTGGTGGTGATCAACCAGCTACACTAGACCTGGTGGTGGTGGTGGTGGTGATCAACCAGCTACGCTAGACCTGGAGGTGGTGGTGGTGGTGATCAACCAGCTACACTAGACCTGGTGGTGGTGGTGGTGGTGATCAACCAGCTACCCTAGCCCTGGTGGTGGTGGTGATCAACCAGCTACACTAGACCTGGTGGTGGTGGTGATCAACCAGCTACACTAGACCTGGTGGTGGTGGTGATCAACCAGCTACACTAGACCTGGTGGTGGTGGTGATCAACCAGCTACCTAGCCCTGGTGGTGGTGATCAACCAGCTACCCTAGCCCTGGTGGTGGTGGTGGTGGTGATCAACCAGCTACCCTAGCCCTGGTGGTGGTGATCAACCAGCTACACTAGACCTGGTGGTGGTGGTGGTGATCAACCAGCTACACTAGACCTGGTGTTGGTGGTGGTGATCAACCAGCTACACTAGACCTGGTGGTGGTGATCAACCAGCTACACTAGACCTGGTGGTGGTGATCAACCAGCTACACTAGACCTGGTGGTGGTGGTGGTGATCAACCAGCTACCTAGACCTGGTGGTGGTGATCAACCAGCTACACTAGACCTGGTGGTGGTGGTGGTGATCACCAGCTACACTAGACCTGGTGGTGGTGATCAACCAGCTACACTAGACCTGGTGGTGGTGGTGGTGATCAACCAGCTACACTAGACCTGGTGGTGGTGGTGATCAACCATCTACACTAGCCCTGGTGGTGGTGGTGATCAACCAGCTACACTAGACCTGGTGGTGGTGGTGATCAACCAGCTACCTTAGCCCTGGTGGTGGTGATCAACCAGCTACCTAGCCTGGTGGTGGTGATCAACCAGCTACCTAGCCCTGGTGGTGGTGATCAACAATCTACCCTAGCCCTGGTGGTGGTGATCAACCAGCTACCTAGCCCTGGTGGTGGTGGTGGTGATCAACCAGCTACACTAGACCTGGTGGTGGTGATCAACCAGCTACACTAGACCTGGTGGTGGTGGTGGTGGTGATCAACCAGCTACACTAGACCTGGTGGTGGTGGTGGTGATCAACCAGCTACACTAGACCTGGTGGTGGTGGTGGTGATCAACCAGCTACACTAGACCTGGTGGTGGTGGTGGTGATCAATCAGCTACACTAGACCTGGTGGTGATCAACCAGCTACACTAGACCTGGTGGTGGTGGTGGTGGTGATCAACCAGCTACGCTAGACCTGGGTGGTGGTGGTGGTGATCAACCAGCTACACTAGACCTGGTGGTGGTGGTGGTGGTGATCAACCAGCTACCCTAGACCTGGTGGTGGTGGTGATCAACCAGCTACACTAGACCTGGTGGTGGTGGTGATCAACCAGCTACACTAGACCTGGTGGTGGTGGTGATCAACCAGCTACACTAGACCTGGTGGTGGTGGTGATCAACCAGCTACCTTAGCCCTGGTGGTGGTGATCAACCAGCTACCCTAGCCCTGGTGGTGGTGGTGGTGGTGATCAACCAGCTACCCCAGCCTGGTGGTGGTGATCAACCAGCTACACTAGACCTGGTGGTGGTGGTGGTGTGGTGATCAACCAGCTACACTAGACCTGGTGGTGGTGGTGGTGATCAACCAGCTACACTAGACCTGGTGGTGGTGATCAACCAGCTACACTAGACCTGGTGGTGGTGGTGGTGATCAACCAGCTACACTAGACCTGGTGGTGGTGATCAACCAGCTACACTAGACCTGGTGGTGGTGGTGGTGATCAACCAGCTACACTAGACCTGGTGGTGGTGATCAACCAGCTACACTAGACCTGGTGGTGGTGGTGGTGATAAACCAGCTACACTAGACCTGGTGGTGGTGGTGATCAACCAGCTACACTAGCCCTGGTGGTGGTGGTGATCAACCAGCTACACTAGACCTGGTGGTGGTGGTGATCAACCAGCTACCTAGCCCTGGTGGTGGTGATCAACCAGCTACCTTAGCCCTGGTGGTGGTGATTAACCAGCTACCTTAGCCCTGGTGGTGGTGATCAACCAGCTACCCTAGCCCTGGTGGTGGTGATCAACCAGCTACCTAGCCCTGGTGGTGGTGGTGGTGATCAACCAGCTACACTAGACCTGGTGGTGGTGATCAACCAGCTACACTAGACCTGGTGGTGGTGGTGGTGGTGATCAACCAGCTACACTAGACCTGGTGGTGGTGGTGGTGATCAACCAGCTACACTAGACCTGGTGGTGGTGGTGATCAACCAGCTACACTAGACCTGGTGGTGGTGGTGGTGATCAACCAGCTACACTAGACCTGGTGGTGGTGGTGGTGGTTTTGATCAACCAGCTACACTAGACCTGGTGGTGGTGGTGGTGGTTTTGATCAACCAGCTACACTAGACCTGGTGGTGGTGGTGGTGGTGATCAACCAGCTACACTAGACCTGGTGGTGGTGGTGATCAACCAGCTACACTAGACCTGGTGGTGGTGGTGGTGATCAACCAGCTACACTAGACCTGGTGGTGGTGGTGGTGGTGATCAACCAGCTACACTAGACCAGGTGGTGGTGGTGATCAACCAGCTACACTAGACCTGGTGGTGGTGGTGGTGGTGATCAACCAGCTACACTAGACCAGGTGGTGGTGGTGATCAACCAGCTACACTAGACCTGGTGGTGGTGGTGGTGATCAACCAGCTACACTAGACCTGGTGGTGGTGATCAACCAGCTACACTAGACCTGGTGGTGGTAGTGGTGATCAACCAGCTACACTAGACCTGGTGGTGGTGATCAACCAGTTTCACTAGACCTGGTGGTGGTTGTGATCAACCAGCTACACTAGACCTGGTGATGGTGGTGATCAACTAGCTACACTAGCCCTGGTGGTGGTGGTGATCAACCAGCTACACTAGACCTGGTGGTGGTGGTGATCAACCAGCTACCTTAGCCCTGGTGGTGGTGATCAACCAGCTACCTTAGCCCTGGTGGTGGTGATTAACCAGCTACCTTAGCCCTGGTGGTAGTGATCAACCATCTACCCTAGCCCTGGTGGTGGTGATCAACCATCTACTCTAGCCCTGGTGGTGGTGATCAACCAGCTACCCTAGCCCTGGTGGTGGTGGTGGTGATCAACCAGCTACCCTAGCCCTGGTGGTGGTGATCAACCAGCTACCTTAGCCCTGGTGGTGGTGATCAACCAGCTACCCTAGCCCTGGTGGTGGTGATCAACCAGCTACACTAGACCTGGTGGTGGTGGTGGTGATCAACCAGCTACCTTAGCCTTGGTGGTGGTGATCAACCAGCTACCCTAGCCCTGGTGGTGGTGATCAACCAGCTACCCTAGCCCTGGTGGTGGTGATCAACCAGCTACCCTAGCCCTGGTGGTGGTGATCAACCAGCTACCTTAGCCCTGGTGGTGGTGATCAACCAGCTACCTTAGCCCTGGTGGTGGTGATTAACCAGCTACCTTAGCCCTGGTGGTGGTGATCAACCATCTACTCTAGCCCTGGTGGTGGTGATCAACCAGCTACCCTAGCCCTGGTGGTGGTGGTGGTGATCAACCAGCTACCCAGCCCTGGTGGTGGTGATCAACCAGCTACACTAGACCTGGTGGTGGTGGTGGTGATCAACCAGCTACCTTAGCCCTGGTGGTGGTGATCAACCAGCTACCCTAGCCCTGGTGGTGGTGATCAACCAGCTACCTAGCCCTGGTGGTGGTGATCAACCAGCTACACTAGACCTGTGGTGGTGGTGGTGATCAACCAGCTACCTTAACCTTGGTGGTGGTGATCAACCAGCTACCCTAGCCCTGGTGGTGGTGATCAACCAGCTACCCTAGCCCTAGTGGTGGTGATCAACCAGCTACCTTAGCCCTGGTGGTGGTGATCAACCAGCTACCTTAGCCCTGGTGGTGGTGATCAACCAGCTACCTTAGCCCTGGTGGTGGTGATCAACCAGCTACTCTAGCCCTGGTAGTGGTGATCAACCAGCTACCCTAGCCCTGGTGGTGGTGGTGGTGATCAACCAGCTACCCTAGCCCTGGTGGTGGTGATCAACCAGCTACACTAGACCTGGTGGTGGTGGTGGTGATCAATCAGCTACCTAGCCCTGGTGGTGGTGATCAACCAGCTACCCTAGCCCTGGTGGTGGTGATCAACCAGCTACCCTAGCCCTGGTGGTGGTGATCAACCAGCTACACTAGACCTGGTGGTGGTGGTGATCAACCAGCTACCTAACCTTGGTGGTGGTGATCAACCAGCTACCCTAGCCCTGGTGGTGGTGATCAACCAGCTACCCTAGCCCTGGTGGTGGTGATCAACCAGCTACCTTAGCCCTGGTGGTGGTGATCAACCAGCTACCCTAGGCCTGGTGGTGGTGATCAACCAGCTACCCTAGCCCTGGTGGTGGTGATCAACCAGCTACCTAGCCCTGGTGGTGGTGATCAACCAGCTACACTAGACCTGGTGGTGGTGGTGGTGATCAACCAGCTACACTAGACCTGGTGGTGGTGATCAACCAGCTACACTAGACCTGGTGGTGGAGGTGGTGATCATCCAGCTACACTAGACCTGGTGGTGGTGATCAACCAGCTACACTAGACCTGGTGGTGGTGGTGGTGATAAACCAGCTACACTAGACCTGGTGGTGGTGGTGATCAACCATCTACACTAGCCTGGTGGTGGTGGTGATCAACCAGCTACACTAGACCTGGTGGTGGTGGTGATCAACCAGCTACCTTAGCCCTGGTGGTGGTGATCAACCAGCTACCTTAGCCCTGGTGGTGGTGATTAACCAGCTACCTTAGCCCTGGTGGTGGTGATCAACCATCTACCCTAGCCTGGTGGTGGTGATAACCAGCTACCTTAGCCCTGGTGGTGGTGGTGGTGATCAACCAGCTACACTAGACCTGGTGGTGGTGATCAACCAGCTACACTAGACCTGGTGGTGGTGGTGGTGATCAACCAGCTACACTAGACCTGGTGGTGGTGGTGGTGATCAACCAGCTACACTAGACCTGGTGGTGGTGGTGATCAACCAGCTACACTAGACCTGGTGGTGGTGGTGGTGATCAACCAGCTACACTAGACCTGGTGGTGGTGGTGGTGGTTTTGATCAACCAGCTACACTAGACCTGGTGGTGGTGGTGGTGGTTTTGATCAACCAGCTACACTAGACCTGGTGGTGGTGGTGGTGGTGATCAACCAGCTACAATAGACCTGGTGGTGGTGGTGATCAACCAGCTACACTAGACCTGGTGGTGGTGGTGGTGATCAACCAGCTACACTAGACCTGGTGGTGGTGGTGGTGGTGATCAACCAGCTACACTAGACCAGGTGGTGGTGGTGATCAACCAGCTACACTAGACCTGGTGGTGGTGGTGGTGGTGATCAACCAGCTACACTAGACCAGGTGGTGGTGGTGATCAACCAGCTACACTAGACCTGGTGGTGGTGGTGGTGATCAACCAGCTACACTAGACCTGGTGGTGGTGATCAACCAGCTACACTAGACCTGGTGGTGGTAGTGGTGATCAACCAGCTACACTAGACCTGGTGGTGGTGATCAACCAGTTTCACTAGACCTGGTGGTGGTTGTGATCAACCAGCTACACTAGACCTGGTGATGGTGGTGATCAACTATCTACACTAGCCCTGGTGGTGGTGGTGATCAACCAGCTACACTAGACCTGGTGGTGGTGGTGATCAACCAGCTACCTTAGCCCTGGTGGTGGTGATCAACCAGCTACCTTAGCCCTGGTGGTGGTGATTAACCAGCTACCTTAGCCCTGGTGGTAGTGATCAACCATCTACCCTAGCCCTGGTGGTGGTGATCAACCATCTACTCTAGCCCTGGTGGTGGTGATCAACCAGCTACCCTAGCCCTGGTGGTGGTGGTGGTGATCAACCAGCTACCCTAGCCCTGGTGGTGGTGATCAACCAGCTACCTTAGCCCTGGTGGTGGTGATCAACCAGCTACTGTAGCCCTGGTGGTGGTGATCAACCAGCTACACTAGACCTGGTGGTGGTGGTGGTGATCAAGCAGCTACCTTAGCCTTGGTGGTGGTGATCAACCAGCTACCCTAGCCCTGGTGGTGGTGATCAACCAGCTACCCTAGCCCTGGTGGTGGTGATCAACCAGCTACCCTAGCCCTGGTGGTGGTGATCAACCAGCTACCTTAGCCCTGGTGGTGGTGATCAACCAGCTACCTTAGCCCTGGTGGTGGTGATAACCAGCTACCTTAGCCCTGGTGGTGGTGATCAACCATCTACTCTAGCCCTGGTAGTGGTGATCAACCAGCTACCCTAGCCCTGGTGGTGGTGGTGGTGATCAACCAGCTACCCCAGCCCTGGTGGTGGTGATCAACCAGCTACACTAGACCTGGTGGTGGTGGTGGTGATCAATCAGCTACCTTAGCCCTGGTGGTGGTGATCAACCAGCTACCCTAGCCCTGGTGGTGGTGATCAACCAGCTACCCTAGCCCTGGTGGTGGTGATCAACCAGCTACACTAGACCTGGTGGTGGTGGTGGTGATCAAGCAGCTACCTTAACCTTGGTGGTGGTGATCAACCAGCTACCCTAGCCCTGGTGGTGGTGATCAACCAGCTACCCTAGGCC
>WNGS01107531.1:0-10358 GCA_020271785.1 Procambarus virginalis | reverse complement strand
GCCTTGAATGGTAAGCAAACTAGTTCCGAACTAGAGCTGTTTATCATTAAAAAAACTACACTACTGTATAAATCATACACGCTATATTTGAGTGTTAAGCCTGTATCAATGCTTGTATTCCGCAAGTTAGCCCTTCATTATCACTCTTTGTTGGTACAGAGACACAGGTTAACAGTCAGTGGAAATGATATAGTTAAAATGATACCTATAATTATATGTATGAATATCAGGTTGACAACACAACTCGGGTTGTCATGAATACTGCATAAAATATGTACTTGCTAGGTTGTAATATATGTTCAACTCTAGACAAGTGTAAAAATTCTTACCCTTACACCAGTTAGCACAATAAATTAAACTAGGTTGCTGTACAACACCAGCCTAAAATGTCCTACCCTTGTGCAAGAATTTGCTGTAATATATGGTATGCAGTAATATTATGTTAATGGTGCAATATTAAGTAATGTTTTTACTTAAGTTACAAAAACAGTTATAAGTAACTTATAAGTAAAGTAGCCCCTTATCAACCTCTTGTAATGAAAAGGGCACAATTGTTCTTTGGCATGGGCCTCAGAACAATAATAGTGCTTTGTTGAAATTTCGCTTGCTATGAGATTGAAAAGTTAGGCTAGAAATTGTAAATATAGCAATGTCTTCTGCTATAATATTGCACTACTAATGTATATCAGGATCTTATATCTAGATGCAATGTACCTACTGGTTAACTGTTAATCATCCGGTTCGAAGGACAATAAATTATGTTTGGTAAAACTCCAGGCATATATCCCCTTTTATTTGACTTCAATAAAATATAGTTTATCTTATTTTTTCTTAGTAGTAAGAAATAATTGAGTGGACTGTATGTACTTGTTAAAACTGCCTGAAATTAATCTCACATAAATTGGGGGGACAATTTGTAGCTTAAACCACTTTGTAATGGCTCCTTCTTAAACTACAATTGTTTACCTAATATTATTTATTGTGATTTTATATCATACCACATATGGGGCTAATCTACTATTATTTCAATAATTATTACTAGTTATGAATACTACTACTACAATATAACAAAGGGTCTTAGCTGGACTTGTTTATTGGCCCTGCTAGGCTGTGTTGTTTATTGCATCAAATGAGTGTGGCTCTGTGCCTCATGGTGCCAGTAATGACGGCTGTGGGAGGCCTACAAGGCTGGCATACAGCTAGGTACAAATATGTTTATAGTTCAACTCTCTGTTCAGCTACTTGCTGCTCCAAGTCACAATTTACCTGTTTGGGATGCAAGGAATTAGTACATTTCCCTAACATATCAATACAGGTATAACATGGTATGTGAGGTCTGTAAAAATGGGGTACACGTACATGGTGTTGGTGTTGTTCATATTTTGTAACCGACTTATTTTTGTTATTAAACAGTGCACTAGAATAATAAACAAATACTTGGTAAGACGGATACTGGAGTACTCTTATTTGTAGTAGTGGTGTTGATATGGCAGTGTCTTAAGGTAGAGTAGGTCTATCCTTTGCGGCCATTAACACAACACACACGAGCCTCCATGTTATAGTTTTCGTATACGTGCTAGCGTCCGAGAGAGACGCTCAGCCTCCCTTGTTTGTTCCAATAATTTGGTTTCACTTCTAAGTTAAATTTACGTTAACAAGAGAGTCAAGTTATATTTTTGTGTTAATAATTATATTCAGTCTTATTGAACACTTTTTTATTCAATTTAGACATTAAACTGTTGTATGAACAGTGTTTAATAATGTAAATATACGGTGTCGTCGATGACGTCACGGAGTCTCCATTCTCTACTATTTTAAGAGGATACTGACTAAGGGAAGACTATACTATTTTGTGTATATGTGTGTCGGTTCCCGACACTCAGTACAGTTCTTGCTCTTTTGTGAAAACCTCCTGGAATCTCTTGTTAAATTCTCTTCACACCCTTGTTATCTCTGTGTATCTGTTCTCCCCCCCTTTTCTCGCAGTTTCACCATATGTTCCATCACTGCTGTTTTCCTCCTGATTGGCTGTGGAGCAGTTTGGTTGGGTCTTGCTTTAAGACCCAACTTAAGACTTTAGAAACTGTAGTTAAAATAAAATATTTGTATGAAGTTTCAGAATTTAATTGATTGATTTCAGGATCGTGTTAAATTGCTTGAAATTGGCGCTCACGAGATGAGGTGATAGAATGGTGTGCCGTCTCTCCTCAGTCTCTATGGATTGCCTATATTGTTAAGGGACACCTCTGGATCTTTCAGTTTTACCCACCAAAGGTAAGATGCTCATATGTTGCATTGTACATGTTTAGAAACATATGTACAGTAAATCAGTTTTCAGATATTTTCACAAAATATAAAAAACTAATATCTTTTCTGGGCTAACCTGCAAACACACACCGAACTACGACGTTGGTTCAACGTTCGAACAAGTTTTAAATTAACACTCCTAACCAGTTATAACAACCAATATAGCAAGTAGTAACAATGTTCTAATGCGTCATAAACACTTAAGCCAAGATGTAATAACTTTATTACAAATTGTAACAAGTGGAAATAGACAGTTTTAGTTTTGTTTTTCCAGTTAACCCTCTCGGTAGCTTGCCTCAGCTTTTGGTAATGATATGCTAAGGCCATTCATGATGCACCTGGACCCAGATTCAAGAAGCAGTTACCAAGTACTTACGAACGTGTACATCTTTCCTCAATCTTTGACTGCTTTGGTTACATTTATTAAACAGTTTACAAGCAGAGAAACTTGCCAATCAACTGTTGTTACTGTTATAAATAGCCTGCTGGTGCTTCGGAGCTCATTGGGTAATAATTGTAAACACAGCCAAGATTGAGAAAAGATTTTTCAGGTTCGTAAGTGCTTGCGTAACTGCTTTGTGAATCTGGCCCGGGTTCTTGGGACTATCTCTACACACTGAGGACAAGAACTTTTTTCCAGTGGTGTTGCATCCTCAACCGTGCATGGGAAGCATGTGGGAGATATAGCTAGGCACTGGTGGGCTTGACTCGCAGCAAGTTACAGGCTCGGAACAAGGAGTCACTGTCAAGATGGGCGGTTCATTACAATCCAATGTTCTATTTTGGTTTGGCGTCTCCACTTATTTTTCTGACCTTATTCAATAGAATGAAAATGATATTATATGTGTTTATATATTTTGACCATATAACATTGCTGTAAAAAAAATGCTCGGAAGACAAAAAAAATATATTGGATGAGTGCCCATGACGTAGTGTACACTAGCCCGGCACCCAGAGACAAGGGATGGTGTGCCCATGATGGTAGTGTCCACTAGCCCGGCACCCAGAGACAAGGGATGTGTGCCCATGACGGTAGTGTCCACTAGCCGGCACCCAGAGACAAGGGATGTGTGCCCATGATGGTAGGTCCACTAGCCCGGCACCCAGAGACAAGGGATGTGTGCCCATGATGGTAGTGTCCACTAGCCCGGCACCCAGAGACAAGGGATGTGTGCCCATGATGGTAGTGTCCACTAGCCCGGCACCCAGAGACAAGGGAAGGACATCCAACACAATTCTGGAAGCCAAACTATACAGTGCCACCTTGAGTGAGGCAAAATAAAGCCCACCCGCCTGTTTAGGTTGTACTTAGGGCTACCGATGGGGACCACAAGGCGTATATTGACATAACAGGCAATAGAGAGTAGAAATTCCTATAATGATTTGGACAAACTGGAAAAGTTTTTTGTACTGATGTTGCAAAGAAAACTTAACCTAACCCTCTTAGGCCTAATACATGCTATCTGAGGCATAATTTAGTACATGTATATGCTATACTAGGCCTCGGAATATGTGTTTGGTTTTAGCTTAATTTTCTGAGGGGAGTCCCTTCGGCTCCCTGGAGCTATTGGGCTAATTGAGAATCATTAGACCGGGGCATTAGTTTATGGAGTTTAGCCTACCGGGACGATGAGCCAGAACCTGACGCCCCTCAGAGAGGCACAGGAGCAAGGCCTTGGAAACCCCTCCTCTATGTTTTTTTTTTTATCTACCATTGACTTATCTACCATGACCGGGTTAAGCCCCCAGAAGGTAGGCATAACAAAACAGACCTCACATGGTAGAAAATTGCAATCGACAAGCGAACAGAGAGGTAAAACTCCCTCCAATCCCAGGGAAACAAGCAAATGTCACACCTTGTAGTCCCGCTGCTCGTCCACGCAGCTCTCCCCTCCCTGAGAGGGGGAGGAAGGAGCCCCAGAACCCCCCACGCCGGCTACCTTGTACTCCAGTTTGTCAACTAATGTGAACCGGGGCGGACATCTTCTCTGGCCTCGCTTTCCATGCAGTGATTTGTTCTTCTTGTGTCCTCTGGGGTTTTTTGTGTGTGGTGGCCAGGTGTCCTCAAGAGTACCAGGGCTGCATGTGCTTAGGTCATCCTTCCTAGGCACCCTGTGAGTACTAGCCCTTGGTGTTAGGGTTCTCTTTCCTGGTACGTTCAAGAACCATTACCATAGGGATTTTTGCTGCTCGGCATTGGGGGCCAAACCCCAGCTGGCCCCTATATCTTCATTGCAGATATGGAGACAAACTGATGAACGTAATAGAGGATGCAATATTGCTAAGAGGATACCAGATAGTAAGAAAAAAACGGTAAACAGGGGGAGTGGAGAACAAGAGGAGCAGCTCTACGAATTCAACAACATTTGAGTTTGAGGAGATAGAGATTTTTGTGGTAACTAAGCAGCAAGATTTTGTACTTAGATGTGATAACAGTGAGTAGTGTCTCCGGCCGCGGAGACACTAAAAGCCCCGAAATTATCTCATATAACCTCCCTCAAGAAGATAACATAGGAGCAATATAAATACAATGAAAAATGTCTGTAGATAATCCAAAGATAACCCACACTGGCAAGGAAAGTCAGAGCACATATCCTAATACTAATATTTTACAAGAACATCTCCCGTCACGCAGGGTACAGTCGCCACCTCCACAGATCTTCAGTATCAGCTCTTGATACTGGTAATGGCTCAAAAGACCACCACTTACGGACTATTCATGCCTGTGCCACCTCTTGGGTGGCTTAATCTTCATCAATCATCAATCTGAATCATTTTAAAACCACGGGGGAATAGATTTTCAGCTACACTAGACCTGGTGGTGGTGGTGGTGGTCATCAACCAGCTACACTAGACGCTGGTGTGGTGGTGGTGCTCAACGAGCTACACTAGACCTGGTGGTGGTGGTGGTGGTGATCAACCAGCTACACTAGACCTGGTGGTGGTAGTTATCTTGAGGTTATCTTGAGATGATTTCGGGGCTTTTTAGTGTCCCCGCGGCCCGGTCCTCGACCAGGCCTCCACCCCCAGGAGCAGCCGTGACAGCTGACTAACACCCAGGTACCTATTTACTGCTAGGTAACAGGGGCATAGGGTGAAAGAACTCTGCCCATTGTTTCTCGCCGGCGCTGGGATCGAACCCAGGACCACAGGATCACAAGTCCAGCGTGCTGTCCGCTCGGCCGACCGGCTCCTAAGTGGTGATCACCCGCTACCTAGACCTGGTGGTGGTGGTGGTGGTGATCAACCAGCTACACTAGACCTGGTGGTGGTGGTGATCAACCAGCTACACTAACCTGGTGGTGGTGGTGGGGATCAACCAGCTACACTAGACCTGGTGGTGTGGTGGTGATCAACCCGCTACACTAGACTGGTGGTGGTGGTGGTAGTGGTGGTGATCAACCAGCTACACTAGACCTGTTGTGATCAACCAGCTACAACTAGACCTGGTGGAGGTGGTGATCAACCAGCTACACTAGACCTGGTGGTGGTGGTGGTAATCAACCAGCTCCACTAGACCTGGTGTGGTGGTGGTGATCAACCAGCTACCCTAGCCCTGTGTGGTGGTGGTGGTGGTGGTGGTGATCAACCAGCTACACTAGACCTGGTGGTGGTGTTGGTGATCAACCAGCTACACTAGACCTGGTGGTGGTGGTGATCAACCAGCTACACTAGACCTGGTGGTGTGGTGTGGTGATCAACCAGCTACACTAGACCTGGTGGTGGTGGTGATCAACCAGCTACTACACAGACCTGGTGGTGGTGGTGGTGCTCAACGAGCTACACTAACCTGGGTGGTGGTGTGTGGTGATCAACCAGCTACACTAGACCTGGTGGTGGTAGTGGTGATCAACCCGCTACACTAGACCTGGTGGTGGTGGTGGTGATCAACCAGCTACACTAGACCTGGTGGTGTGGTGGTGTGGTGATCAAACACTACACTAGACCCTGGTGGTGGTGGTGGTGGTGATCAACCAGCTACACTAGACCTGGTGGTGGTGGTGGTGGTGATCAACCAGCTACACTAGACCTGGTGGTGGTGGTGGTGATCACCAGCTACCTAGACCTGGTGGTTGTGGTGGTGATCAACCAGCTACACTAGACCCTGGGGTGGTGGTGGTGATCAACCCGCTACACTATACCTGGTGGTGGTGGTGGTAGTGGTGGTGATCAACCAGCTACACTAGACCCTGGTGGTGATCACCAGCTACACTAACCTGGTGGAGGTGGTGATTTAAATTTTTTTTTAAATTTTGCCCCGAGGGGCGAGTTTATTGGGCAGCGCCACTCATCTTGTGAGTGGACACACCGCCATAGCAGCATGTACAACACTCCCCAATAGGAAGAAAACCCGCTGGGTGTTCCCTGTCACTGTACCCAGACACAGCTGGGACTTGCTTAACTGTCTCAAGTGAACAGCTCCTCAAACAAGAAGATTAACATCTATAACCCTTAAAAGCTTACGTTATCTTGCGGGTGCAAAATGGGAAATCTTTTAGAAACATATCAATATTTGACAGATAGTGTTTTCCTAACTCAAACAATGTGGGGTTTATTAATCTACACATATTTCTGATGTCTCGCAGGTGTTCACATTCTCTCAGGTAGTGGTCAAGGCGGTGTCCATCACTCTCACCACAGATTCTGCAACTTCGCTGCTCAACTGTTGTTTCCATTCCATATCTCCATGGATATCTGTATCCAAGACGGATTCTCGCTATTACTGATTCTCTCCCTCGTCCTCCTCCTCTTCGGCCATAAGATTGGGATTGCCAGCTGCAACCATGTTGTACCATCGTACAGATTCACTGGTTTGTGCTTCTATCCTCCTTTCCTCAGTTACCTTGTCACGGTGATGTTGCCTGACAATACCTCTAATTTGTAGTAGAGTCTTGGGTAAGAAGTATTCAATATGGTCTCCTTCAGCGCCTTCAGCAGCCAGCACATCTGCTCGTTCATTCCCACATATCCCAACATGGGAGGGGATCCACAGAAACTTGATGACTCTTCCCTGATTGGTAAGAACTCTCACAGATCTCTTAATTTCAGCGACTACTGCAAGATTTTCTGCCTGATTTTTACTTAGGCTTTGTAGTGCTGCTTTTGAATCGGTGCAAAATCACTGCACCATTTAGTTTCCGTTCAAGAAACGTTAGCGCCATAACTGATGGAATCTTATCTACTACAAGAGCTTGTATCGTTCGGACATAACCGCATAAACTTACTTTAGGTTGTACTACCTTGAAGACTCGGGCTCCCGAGTTGTCAGGAATCCTGCTATGTCTATTCGTGTCTCCGTACAGGATTGAATTTCAGGGGCATCTACCAACTCCTTTGAGATAAAAGTAATTTGGGATCCTTGGTCAAATAATCCCCGTATGGTGACCTTGGACTTTCCATTTTTATGATCAATTGAGCATTGGGTACAGCTGATTTATGATCAGATCTTGTTGAGAAGACACTTTGTCAAGTAGTACGGTACAAAGCTGTATTGAAGCAGAAGTTCCTTCCTCCACCTACAGTTTGGGAGACTTCGTACTTGAGTCCCCACAAGTGGTGTACGGTGTTGACCCTATGGCACTTATTACAGGTGCGTATTTGAGTTGCACACGTGTCGGGATTATGACCTTATACACCTGGTACATTTACGTAACTCCTTGAGTCGTTTCATACGTGTAGCACGATCAGGGTAAGCTTTGCAGCTGTACATGGTATGTTGTTCTTCACAGAACACACATGGCCTCCAGACGTTAACAGCATCTGGGGAGTCACCGTTTTGGGGTGACACTTAACTGTAGGTTTGGAGGGACCAACTGCATATGTGCCCACACTGCCTTGTTTCCACTCGGGGAGGGGAAGTTGTTTTAGATTTTTTGGAGTACTGTCTGTACTCTGTTGTTTACTACTAGTAATCAAAATATGATTATCTGGTAATTGAACTTCAGTCTGTAAGTGTGAAATATTTCACATAACTGTTACCCTCACTCGTGTTTCTTACAGTAACAATATCATATAATAAAGAATGAAGCAGGGGTGAGAGAATGATCTAGCAGTTCCTAACTCTTACTGCCGGTTGCAATGTATGGTTGTTGCATGTGCAACCGGAGGTCGGAATCATAACCCCCATGTGCTGGCTGAGCACAGCATGCAAAACATTATCTCTCCTGTTATTGGTGCCCAACCATTTGGGGTGGACGGTAGAGCGACTGTCTCGCTTCATGCAGGGCGGCGTTCTATCCCCGACCGTCCAAGTGGTTTTGTTGGATTGGTCACCATTCCTTCCGCCGTCCCATCACAAATCCTTATCCTGGCCCCTTCCGAGTGCTATTAGTCATAATGACTTGGCGCTTCCCCCTGATAGTTCAATTCAAATTTTGTTATTGGTTTGAGAGCTGTCGTGTTTGGAGTCTAATGACAGCTTACGATATGCAGCATTTTGATGTTAAAGACTGTCGTATGTCATGTCTGCTTGGAGATAGTTGAACGAATCTATATTCCTATATATTACGATCAAGCCATTTATAGTAATATAGTATATCCTATATATTACGATCAAGCCATTTATAGTAATATAGTATATTCCTAAATATTGCAAGATTTCAGTAAATAATTACTGAACTCCTGTGACGGCTAGTAACTCGGGTTCTCTTTCGTCTCTCACTCTCTATAGGGTCTTTGTGTCTCTTTCTTCACAGATCAATCACAAGTCATAGTAAAGTTATCAAGAACTGAGCAGTAATAAACACACTAGACAAAAACCATCGCTAAATGTACTTAATATTATCAACAGTAATCATATAAAATATTATATATAACGGTGAACCCCTAGAAGAATGGTAGACAGTTGGTGTGGGACTACACTTGCGTTTCAACTTTAGCCAACACCTATGTTAACTTCAGTGCTGCACAGGCAGGAGGTGCTGCCAATCACCGAGAAGCGGCCAAGTCACGTAAATACAGAGACCTTGAGCACACCACTACAATTTTGTACCCATTGCCTCAGAGACACTTGGTGCCTGGGGTAAAAGTGCTGCTAGCTTTTTGAAGGAGTTGGGGTCTAAGCTAATCAAAACAACTAGAGACCCTAGAGCTGCCAGTTTTCTTTTTCAGCGCCTTAGTGTGGCAATCCAGAGAGGAATGCTCACTGCATCCATGGTTCCTGCCCACCATCTGAGGAGCTGGAGGAGCTATTCAACTTGTGACAAGCAGCCTTGTACCCTGCATGTAATCATATTGTAACTTTTTTTGTGTAATGACATTTTCAATATAGTTAGATAAATATACACACATACCAAAAGAAAGGTGTGGTAGGAGAAGAAAATATCAAAGTGTTCAGTGAGGATCCACAAGGTCTTCTCTGAGTACTCTTTATTTCTTCTCCGAGGCTATGGGTCCCTACACTTGCACCAGAGGTGGTACCCAATATAATATATATATATATATATATATATATATATATATATATATATATATAGTATATATATATATATACCCAACTTGCCTAACCCCGCAAGAGTAGTTATTAAACTATAGAACACTTTCCCACCAGGAGACTCGAACCTAGCCAGCACAGAAGCCTTCCAGCACCAGCATGACAGGTAAGGCCTTAACCCACTACACCACGCTCCCCTGTAAAAAGAGATGGTAATTTCGGGCATTCAACCCTCAACCCCTCAGTAGCTCTGGTGCTCTTGGGAGATGTTGGTTGAGGGTTGAAATGCTCCGAAATTTTACCATCTCTTTAAGGGTCTGAGCGTGGTGTAGTGGGGTTAAGGGTTACCTGTCATGCTGGTGGCTGGAAGGCTTCTGTGCTGGCGAGGGTTCGAGTCTCCTGGTGGGAAAGTGTTCTATAGTTATATATATATATAATTATATATATATATATATATATATATATATTATATATATAGATATATATATATATATATATAATATTTGTTGTTGAATATGACCGAAAAGGTAAGATTAATAATTCTAACATGAATCTTCTCAAATATTTCTTATGTTTTTCTTCACTGTCGGTGGTAATAAAAATAACAATTCTCCAAAAT
>WNGS01107526.1:0-14474 GCA_020271785.1 Procambarus virginalis | reverse complement strand
TTATCTGGTCCTTCTGAACCACCCACATGTGCCTGGTCCTTCTGAACCACCCACACGTGTTCTGGTCCTTCTGAACCCCCTACATGTGTCTGGTCCTTCTGAACCCCTACATGTGTCTGGTCCTTCTGAACCACCACATGTGTCTGGTCCTTCTGAACCACACCATGTGTCTGGTCCTTCTGAACCACTACACGTGTCTGGTCCATCTGAACCACCCACATGTGTCTGGTCCTTCTGAACCACCCACACGTGTCTGGTCCATCTGAACTCCTACATGTGTCTGGTCCATCTGAACCACCCACATGTGTCTGGTCCTTCTGAACCACCACACTGTCTGGTCTTCTGAACCACCCACATGTGTCTGGTCCTTCTGAACCACCCACACGTGTCTGGTCCATCTGAACCACCCACATGTGTCTGGTCCTTCTGAACCACCCACATGTGTCTGGTCCTTCTGAACCTCCCACATGTTCTGGTCCATCTGAACCCCACACGTGTCTGGTCCATCTGAACCACCCACATGTGTCTGGTCTTTCTGAACCACCCCACATGTGTCTGGTCCTTCTGAACTCCCACATGTGTCTGGTCCTCTGAACCACCCACATGTGTCTGGTCCTTCTGAACCACCCACATGTGTCTGGTCCTTCTGAACCACCAACATGTGTCTGGTCCTCTGAACCTCCACATGTGTCTGGTCCTTCTGAACCACCAACATGTGTCTGGTCCTTCTGAACCACCCACATGTGTCTGGTCCTTCTGAACCACCCACATGTGTCTGGTCCATCTGAACCTCCTACATGTGTCTGGTCCTTCTGAACCACCCACATGTGTCTGGTCCATCTGAACCACCCACACGTGTCTGGTCCATCTGAACCTCCTACATGTGTCTGGTCCTTCTGAACCACCCACATGTGTCTGGTCCTTCTGAACCTCCCACATGTGTCTGGTCCATCTGAACCACAGACACGTGTCTGGTCCATCTGAACCACCACATGTGTCTGCTCCTTCTGAACCACCCACACGTGTCTGGTCCATCTGAACCTCCTACATGTGTCTGGTCCATCTGAACCTCCTACATGTGTCTGGTCCTTCTGAACCACCCACATGTGTCTGGTCCTTCTGAACCACCCACATGTGTCTGGTCCCTCTGAACCACCCACATGTATCTGGTCCTTCTGAACCACCCACATGTGTCTGGTCCTTCTGAACCATCACACGTGTCTGGTCCTTCTGAACCACCTACATGTTCTGGTCCTTCTGAACCACCTACATGTGCCTGGTCCTTCTGAACCACCCACATGTGTCTGGTCCTTCTGAACCACCTACATGTGTCTGGTCCTTCTGAACCACCCACATGTGTCTGGTCCTTCTGAACCACCCACATGTGTCTGGTCCATCTGAACCTCCACATGTGTCTGGTCCTTCTGAACCACCCACATGTGTCTGGTCCTTCTGAACCACCCACATGTGTCTGGTCCTTCTGAACCACCCACATGTGCCTGGTCCTTCTGAACCTCCACATGTGTCTGATCCTTCTGACCCCCCACATGTGTCTGGTCCCTTCTAAACCACCCACATGTGTCCTGGTCCTTCTGAACCACCCACATGTGTCTGGTCCTTCTGAACCTCCTACATGTGTGGCTGGTCCTTCTGAACCACCCACATGTGTCTGGTCCATCTGAACCACCCACACGTGTCTGGTCCATCTGAACCACCCACATGTGTCTGGTCCATCTGACCCCCACATGTGTCTGATCCTTCTGAACCACCCACATGTGTCTGGTCCATCTGAACCACCCACATGTGCCTGGTCCTTCTGAACCTCTCACATGTCTGCTCCTTCTGAACCACCCACATGTGTCTGGTCCTTCTGAACCACCCACATGTGTCTGGTCCATCTAAACCACCCACATGTATCTGGTCCTTCTGAACCAGCCACATGTGCCTGGTCCTTCTGAACCACCCACATGTGCCTGGTCTTTCTGAACCTCCCACATGTGCCTGGTCCTTCTGAACCTCCCACATGTGCCTGGTCCTTCTGAACCTCCCACATGTGTCTGGTCCTTCTGAACCACCCACATGTGTCTGGTCCTTCTGAACCACCCACATGTGCCTGGTCCTTCTGAACCAGCCACATGTGTCTGGTCCTTCTGAACCACCTACATGTGTCTGGTCCTTCTGAACCACCCACATGTGTCTGGTCCTTCTGAACCACCCACATGTGTCTGGTCCTTCTGAACCACCCACATGTGTCTGGTCCTTCTGAACCTCCCACATGTGTCTGGTCCTTCTGAACCACCAACATGTGTCTGGTCCTTCTGAACCACCCACATGTGTCTGGTCCTTCTGAACCACCCACATGTGTCTGGTCCATCTGAACCTCCTACATGTGTCTGGTCCTTCTGAACCACCCACATGTGTCTGGTCCATCTGAACCACCCACACGTGTCTGGTCCATCTGAACCTCCTACATGTGTCTGGTCCTTCTAAACACCCACATGTGTCTGGTCCTTCTGAACCTCCCACATGTGTCTGGTCCATCTGAACCACAGACATGTGTCTGGTCCATCTGAACCACCCACATGTGTCTGCTCCTTCTGAACCACCGACACGTGTCTGGTCCATCTGAACCTCCTACATGTGTCTGGTCCATCTGAACCTCCTACATGTGTCTGGTCCTTCTGAACCACTCTCATGTGCCTGGTCCTTCTGAACCACCCACATGTGTCTGGTCCTTCTGAACCACCCACATGTGTCTGGTCCTTTTGAACCACCCACATTTATCTGGTCCTTCTGAACCACCCACATGTGCCTGGTCCTTCTGAACCACCCACACGTGTCTGGTCCTTCTGAACCACCTACATGTGTCTGGTCCTTCTGAACCACCTACATGTGCCTGGTCCTTCTGAACCACCCACATGTGTCTGGTCCTTCTGAACCACACACATGTGTCTGGTCCTTCTGAACCTACTACACGTGTCTGGTCCATCTGAACCACCCACATGTGTCTGGTCCTTCTGAACCACCCACACGTGTCTGGTCCATCTGAACCTCCTACATGTGTGTGGTCCATATGAACCACCCACATGTGTCTGGTCCTTCTGAACCTACCACACGTGTCTGGTCCTTCTGAACCACCCACATGTGTCTGGTCCTTATTAACCACCACACGGGTCTGGTCCATCTGAACCACCCACTTGTGTCTGGTCCTTCTGAACCACTCACATGTGTCTGGTCCTTCTGAACCTCCCACATGTGTCTGGTCCATCTGAGCCACCCCACGTGTCTGGTCCATCTGAACCTCCGACATGTGTCTGGTCTTTCTGAACCACCCACATGTGTCTGGTCCTTCTGAACTACCCACAAGTGTCTGGTCTCTCTGAACCACCCACATGTGTCTGGTGCTTCTGAACCACCAACATGTGTCTGGTCCTTCTGAACCTTCCACATGTGTCTGGTCCTTCTGAACCACCCACATGTGTCTGGTCCTTCTGAACCACCCACATGTGTCTGGTTCATCTGAACCTCCTACATGTGTCTGGTCCTTCTGAACCACCCACATGTGTCTTGACCATCTGAACCACCCACACGTGTCTGGTCCATCTGAACCTCCTACATGTGTCTGGTCCTTCTGAACCACCCACATGTGTCTGGTCCTTCTGAACCTCCCACATGTGTCTGGTCCATCTGAACCACAGACACGTGTCTGGTCCATCTGAACCACCCACATGTGTCTGGTCCTTCTGAACCACTCACACGTGTCTGGTCCATCTGAACCTCCTACATGTGTCTGGTCCATCTGAACCTCCTACATGTGTCTGGTCCTTCTGAACCACCCACATGTGTCTGGTCCATCTGAACCACCCACATGTGTCTGGTCCTCTGTACCACCCACATGTATCTGGTCCTTCTGAACCACCCACATGTGCCTGGTCCTTCTGAACCACTCACACGTGTCTGGTCCTTCTGAACCACCTACATGTGTCTGGTCCTTCTGAACCACCTACATGTGCCTGGTCCTTCTGAACCACCCACATGTGTCTGGTCCTTCTGAACCACCTACATGTGTCTGGTCCTTCTGAACCACCCACATGTGTCTGGTCCTTCTGAACCACCCACATGTGTCTGGTCCATCTGAACCTCCCACATGTGTCTGATCCTTCTGAACCACCCACATGTGTCTGGTCCATCTGAACCACCCACATGTATCTGGTCCTTCTGAACCACCCACATTTGCCTGGTCCTACTGAACCTCCCACATGTGTCTGATCCTTCTGAACCACCCACATGTGTCTGGTCCTTCTAAACCAGCCACATGTGCCTGGTCCTTCTGAACCTCCCACATGTGCCTGGTCCTTCTAAACCTCCTACATGTGGCTGGTCCTTCTGAACCACCCACATGTGTCTGGTCCATCTGAACCACCCACACGTGTCTGGTCCATCTGAACCTCCTACATGTGTCTGTTCCTTCTGAACCACCCACATGTGTCTGGTCCTTCTGAACCTCCCACATGTGTCTGGTCCATCTGAACCACAGACACGTGTCTGGTCCATCTGAACTACCCACATGTGTCTGCTCCTTCTGAACCACCCACAAGTGTCTGGTCCATCTGAACCTCCTACATGTGTCTGGTCCATCTGAACCTCCTACATGTGTCTGGTCCTTCTGAACCACTCTCATGTGTCTGGTCCTTCTGAACCACCCACATGTGTCTGGTCCATCTGAACCACCCACATGTGTCTGGTCCCTCTGAACCACCCACATGCATCTGGTCCTTTTGAACCACCCACATGTGCCTGGTCCTTCTGAACCACCCACACGTGTCTGGTCCTTCTGAACCACCTACATGTGTCTGGTCCTTCTGAACCACCTACATGTGCCTGGTCCTTCTGAACCACCCACATGTGTCTGGTCCTTCTGAACCACCCACATGTGTCTGGTCCATCTGAACCTCCCACATGTGTCTGGTCCATCTGACTCTCCCACATGTGTCTGATCCTTCTGAACCACCCACATGTGTCTGGTCCATCTGAACCACCCACATGTATCTGGTCCTTCTGAACCACCCACATTTGCCTGGTCCTACTGAACCTCCCACATGTGCCTGGTCCTTCTGATCCTCTCACATGTGTCTGGTCCTTATGAACCACCCACATGTGTCTGGTCCTTCTGAACCACCCACATGTGTCTGGTCCTTCCCACATGTGTAAGCTTGTTGGTGATAACGAACAAGTGGGGTTTTGCATAACATGGTCAAGAGAGGAGGTGTGAAATACTTCCCTCGCTCGAGTCAGTTTGCTCGTGCAAGCGTTCATAGCAGCATGACATAGAATACGGGAAGTGTGGGGTGTCGGAGAACAGCCTCTCCTCTAAATAGACAGTATGTTTTAATTCTAATTGTAATAAGCACAATCCTGACTACTGGCTTAGTACGTAAATTCACTTAATTGCCAGAATCGCACCAAAATACTGTGAATACTAGAATTTACCTGAATAGCTGTATATAAAACCGTGACCTAACCTAACCTTCTTAGTTTAGGAGGACAATCATTTTATTTCTTCTTAATTACAATTAGTATTTAATCTATAGCTATAATGATATTACAGTTTTATAAAACTAATAAAACAAAACTAAAATCTTCCAAAAAATTATAAAGTAACTCAGGATATTTTCATTTTTTTTTATAAAATTTCTATTGTTTAATAAAATTGATTTTGTTTTATATTTAAAACTTGTGTATATGGAGTTGACCATGAAATCGTCATCCTAAAATGTTTAGTGTCTTAACAGAAAATGAGGAAAATATATGGGGAGGTAAATGTAACGGTCCAATTAAGTGTATTTATGTACTTATCAGACAGTAAGGAATGTACTTATTATATTTAGTATTAAAACGTACTGTCTAATCAGAAGATGCGTTGCGGAGGGAAACACGCCACCTTGTGCCTCGAGAAGGGTGAGTTGTCTGTGGGGCACACCACCTTGTGTGTCGAGAAGTGTGGTGGTGTCTGTGTGGCACGCCACCTTGTGTGTTGAGAAGTGTGGGGGTGTCTGTGTGGCACACCACCTTGTGTGTTGAGATGTGTGGGGGTGTCTGTGGGGCACACCACCTTGTGTGTTGAGAAGTGTGGGGGTGTCTGTGCGGCACACCACCTTGTGCCTCGAGAAGGGTGAGTTGTCTGTGGGGCACACCACCTTGTGCGTCGAGAAGTGTGGTGGTGTCTGTGTGGCACGCCACCTTGTGTGTTGAGAAGTGTGGGGGTGTCTGTGGGGCACACCACCTTGTGTGTTGAGATGTGTGGGGGTGTCTGTGGGGCACACCACCTTGTGTGTTGAGAAGTGTGGGGGTGTCTGTGCGGCACACCACCTTGTGTGTCGAGAAGTGTGAGGGTGTCTGTGTGGCACGCCACCTTGTGTGTTGAGAAGTGTGGGGGTGTCTGTGGGGCACACCACATTGTGTGTTGAGAAGTGTGGGGTGTCTGTGTGGCACACCACCTTGTGTGTTGAGAAGTGTGGGGGTGTCTGTGGGGCACACCACCTTGTGTGTTGAGAAGTGTGGGGGTGTCTGTGGGGCGCACCACCTTGTGTGTTGAGAAGTGTGGGGGTGTCTGTGCGGCACACCACCTTGTGTGTTGAGAAGTGTGGGAGTGTCTGTGGGGCACACCACCTTGTGTGTCAAGAAATGGGCTTAGTTGTACATCATTAGAAGGAGACTGTTGAGTGAATTCGTAACTTACGCTAGAGCAATTGATGGTCGTGCCAAAGGTGATTGACCAACTAGCGTAGTGCAACATTGTTATCCTGGATTTACCATCTGTTATCTGGAAAGCTGAAGGTTGAACTATATCTAACATTGAAGGATCCAATGTTGGGTTCCCCACAGTTAAATTCACAGTCTACCTGCCACCTGGATCATTATTAGCGTCAGCAGTTAATGAGTGTGCAATGTGTGAATTGAAAGTAAGTACTAATCCTGGGTTACTTAAATTGTGCACATATTCATTTTAGTAATCAGTAATCACCCAATCTCAGTACCCATCAGAGTATACCTCACAACGAGTTTTCTGTCTTGTGATCCATGGAGATTGTGAAAGTGTTAAACTGTCAGAACAGAGAGTGACAGCTCTTAACCTTACTAGATCGTGTCACCAGTGGAGTGACAGGTCACATATGTGTGTGTGAACAATATTATATAACACACTAGCTGTACCCGGCCACGCGTTGCTGTGGCTCACCAACGCGTGTGCGTTGCTGAGCCACAGCAACCTTCCCCTGTCTCCCAATCCTCCATAGTTAATCCTCCACTCCCCCCACCCCTGTCCCCTCGTCCTAATAACCATTCCACACACCCCCGTCCCTACGTCCTCCACACCATTCCCCACTCCCCCGTCCCTTTCTCTTCCCCATATCCCTCCCTCCAGCGTCCCCTCGTCCTCCTAACCATCCCCCACTACACTGTCCCCACGTACTTCTAACCATCTCCCAGTCCCCCATCTCTTCGTCCTCCCTACCATTCCCCCTCGACTGTCCCCCTCATCCTCTCCACCATCCCCCACTCCCCTGTCTCCCTAGTACTCCCCATCATTCTCCATTCCCCTGTTCCCTAGTCCCCACCATCCCCAACTCCCCGTCCCCTCGTCTTCCTCTCCATTACCCCCTCTCCTGTTCCCTCGTCTCCCCCCCGTTCCCCACTCCTTCCTCCGAGGCATTCCTAAATAATCTGATGGTCCCATCAAAAAATTGGGAACATCAAATACTCTGATGTTCCCTTCATTGAAATATAAGAAAAACAGTTTAAATAACGAAATGGAAAACAATGAAAAAATATACAAAAAAAACTATACTCATGAAATGAACAGTATGGTAAACAACACAGCTCAATTTTAATGCAATGTTACACAAAATAATTAAATCAAAATGAAAATAAATTGAAATCTATGAAAATTCAATTTATCAATGCAATCGGAAACATTGAAATGGAATTGAAACATATTAAGTATAGAGAATGTTGCTATTAAGTGCAATAGATGGTACTGTTTTCCAAAAAAAACATATTTTTACCTGTCACAGGTGTGGCATCTATATAGTAGAAATATAAAACACGTGCGTATTCAAATGGAATGTGTCAAAATTACATGGCAATCGGTGAATAACTTTCGGATTTAACGGCGTGTGTTGCTCTTACATCCAACAGATGGCATTGTTTAAAAAAAAAAATTGTTTTTTCCTATCATAGGTGAGGCATGTATATAGTAAGTATATAAAAACATATGCCTATTCGAATGCAACGTTGTGTCAAAATTTCAAAGCTATCGGTAAAGAGGATTTGAAGATTTTCCTCACGTAAAAAACACATGATAAACACAGTTTAAAAAAATTACTAGTTTTTTTCCGTCACAGACGTGATATCTATATAGAATGTACATAAAAACCCGCTCGGATGTGAATGGAACGTTGTGTGAGAATTTCAAANCCTACATGTGTCTGGTCCTTCTGAACCACCCACATGTGTCTGGTCCTCCTGAACACCCACATGTGTCTGGTCCTTCTGAACCACCCACATGTGTCTGGTCCTCTCTGAACCACCCACATGTGTCTGGTCCTTCTGAACCACCTACATGTGTCTGGTCCTTCTGAACCACCCACATGTGTCTGGTCCTTCTGAACCACCACATGTGTCTGGTCCTTCTGAACCACCCACATGTGTCTGGTCCTTCTGAACCACCCACATGTGTCTGGTCCTTCTGAACCACCACATGTGTCTGGTCCTTCTGAACCACCCACATGTGTCTGGTCCTTCTGAACCCCCACACGTGTCTGGTCCTTCTGAACCACCTACATGTGTCTGGTCCTTCTGAACCACCTACATGTGTCTGGTCCTTCTGAACCACCCACATGTGTCTGGTCCTTCTGAACCACCCACATGTGTCTGGTCCATCTGAACCTCCCACATGTGTCTGGTCCTTCTGAACCACCCACATGTGTCTGGTCCATCTGAACCACCCACATGTGTCTGGTCCTTCTGAACCTCTCACATGTGTCTGGTCCTTCTGAACCACCCACATGTGTCTGGTCCTTCTGAACCACCCACATGTGTCTGGTCCATCTGAACCACCCACATGTGTCTGGTCCTTCTGAACCACCACATGTGTCTGGTCCTTCTGAACCACCCACATGTGTCTGGTCCTTCTGAACCTCCCACATGTGTCTGGTCCTTCTGAACTCCCACATGTGTCTGGTCCTTCTGAACCACCCACATGTGTCTGGTCCTTCTGAACCACCCACATGTGTCTGGTCCTTCTGAACCACCCACATGTGCTGGTCCTTCTGAACCACCACATGTGTCTGGTCCTTCTGAACCACCTACATGTGTCTGGTCCTTCTGAACCACCCACATGTGTCTGGTCCTTCTGAACCACCCACATGTGTCTGGTCCTTCTGAACCACCCACATGTGTCTGGTCCTTCTGAACCTCCCACATGTGTCTGGTCCTTCTGAACCACCAACATGTGTCTGGTCCTTCTGAACCACCCACATGTGTCTGGTCTTCTGAACCACCCACATGTGTCTGGTCCATCTGAACCTCCTACATGTGTCTGGTCCTTCTGAACCACCCACATGTGTCTGGTCCATCTGAACCACCCACACGTGTCTGGTCCATCTGAACCTCCTACATGTGTCTGGTCCTTCTGAACCACCCACATGTGTCTGGTCCTTCTGAACCTCCCACATGTGTCTGGTCCATCTGAACCACAGACACGTGTCTGGTCCATCTGAACCACCCACATGTGTCTGGTCCTTCTGAACCACCCACACGTGTCTGGTCCATCTGAACCTCCTACATGTGTCTGGTCCATCTGAACCTCCTACATGTGTCTGGTCCTTCTGAACCACCCACATGTGTCTGGTCCTTCTGAACCACCCACATGTGTCTGGTCCTTCTGAACCACCCACATGTGTCTGGTCCTTCTGAACCACCCACATGTGTCTGGTCCTTCTGAACCACCCACATGTGCCTGGTCCTTCTGAACCACCCACATGTGTCTGGTCCTTCTGAACCACCTACATGTGTCTGGTCCTTCTGAACCACCTACATGTCCTGGTCCTTCTGAACCACCCACATGTGGTCCTTCTCCCCCCACATGTGTCTGGTCCTTCTGAACCACACACATGTGTCTGGTCCTCTGAACCACCACACTGTCTGGTCCATCTGAACCACCCACATGTGTCTGGTCCTTCTGAACCACCCCACGTGTCTGGTCCTCTGAACCTCCTACACATGTGGTGTCCATCTGAACCACCCACATGTGTCTGGTCCTTCTGAACCTACCACATGTGTCTGGTCCTTCTGAACCACCCACATGTGTCTGGTCCTTCTGAACCACCCACACGTGTCTGGTCCATCTGAACCACCCACATGTGTCTGGTCCTTCTGAACCACTCACATGTGTCTGGTCCTTCTGAACCTCCCACATGTGTCTGGTCCTTCTGAACCACCCACACGTGTCTGGTCCTCTGAACCACCCACATGTGTCTGGTCTTTCTGAACCACCCACATGTGTCTGGTCCTTCTGAACCACCCACAGTGTCTGGTCCTCTGAACCACCCACATGTGTCTGGTCCTTCTGAACCACCCACATGTGTCTGGTCCTTCTGAACCACCCACATGTGTCTGGTCCTTCTGAACCACCCACATGTGTCTGGTCCTTCTGAACCACCAACATGTGTCTGGTCCTTCTGAACCACCCACATGTGTCTGGTCCTTCTGAACCACCCACATGTGTCTGGTCCATCTGAACCTCCTACATGTGTCTGGTCCTTCTGAACCACCCACATGTTCTGGTCCATCTGAACCACCCACACGTGTCTGGTCCTCTGAACCTCCTACATGTGTCTGGTCCTTCTGAACCACCCACATGTGTCTGGTCCTTCTGAACCTCCCACATGTGTCTGGTCCATCTGAACCACCCACACGTGTCTGGTCCATCTGAACCACCCACATGTGTCTGGTCCTTCTGAACCACCCACATGTGTCTGGTCCATCTGAACCTCCCACATGTGTCTGGTCCATCTGAACCTCCTACATGTGTCTGGTCCTTCTGAACCACCCACATGTGTCTGGTCCATCTGAACCACCCACATGTGTCTGGTCCTCTGAACCACCCACATGTGTCTGGTCCTTCTGAACCACCCACATGTGCCTGGTCCTTCTGAACCACCCACAGTGTCTGGTCCTTCTGAACCACCACATGTGTCTGGTCCTTCTGAACCACCCACATGTCCTGGTCCTTCTGAACCACCCACATGTGTCTGGTCCTTCTGAACCACCCACATGTGTCTGGTCCTTCTGAACCACCCACATGTGTCTGGTCCTTCTGAACCACCCACATGTGTCTGGTCCTTCTGAACCACCCACATGTGTCTGGTCCTTCTGAACCACCCACATGTGTCTGGTCCTTCTGAACCACCCACATGTGTCTGGTCCTTCTGAACCACCCACATGTGTCTGGTCCTCTGAACCTCCCACATGTGTCTGGTCCTTCTGAACCACCCACATGTGTCTGGTCCTTCTGAACCACCCACATGTGTCTGGTCCTTCTGAACCACCCACATGTGTCTGGTCCTTCTGAACCACCTCCACATGTGTCTGGTCCTTCTGAACCACCCACATGTGTCTGGTCCTTCTGAACCACCCACATGTGTCTGGTCCATCTGAACCACCCACATGTGTCTGGTCCTTCTGAACCACCACATGTGTCTGGTCCTTCTGAACCACCCACATGTGTCTGGTCTTCTGAACCACCCCACATGTGTCTGGTCCTTCTGAACCACCCACATGTGTCTGGTCCTTCTGAACCACCCACATGTGTCTGGTCCTCTGAACCACCCACATGTGTCTGGTCCTTCTGAACTCCAACATGTGTCTGGTCCTTCTGAACCACCCACATGTGTCTGGTCCTTCTGAACCCACCCACATGTGTCTGGTCCTTCTGAACCACCCACATGTGTCTGGTCCTTCTGAACCACCCACATGTGTCTGGTCCTTCTGAACCACCCACATGTGTCTGGTCCTTCTGAACCACCCACACGTGTCTGGTCCTTCTGAACCACCTACATGTGTCTGGTCCTTCTGAACCACCCACATGTGTCTGGTCCTTCTGAACCACCCACATGTGTCTGGTCCTTCTGAACCACCCACGTGTCTGGTCCATCTGAACCACCCACATGTGTCTGGTCCTTCTGAACCACCCACACGTGTCTGGTCCATCTGAACTCCCACATGTGTCTGGTCCATCTGAACCACCCACATGTGTCTGGTCCTTCTGAACCACCCACATGTGTCTGGTCCTTCTGAACCCCCACATGTGTCTGGTCCTTCTGAACCACCCACATGTGTCTGGTCCATCTGAACCACCCACATGTGTCTGGTCCTTCTGAACCACCCACATGTGTCTGGTCCTTCTGAACCACCCACATGTGTCTGGTCCTTCTGAACCACCCACATGTGTCTGGTCCTTCTGAACCACCCACATGTGTCTGGTCCTTCTGAACCACCCACATGTGTCTGGTCCTTCTGAACCACCCACATGTGTCTGGTCCTTCTGAACCACCCACATGTGTCTGGTCCTTCTGAACCACCCACATGTGTCTGGTCCTTCTGAACCACTCTCATGTGTCTGGTCCTTCTGAACCACCCACATGTGTCTGGTCCTTCTGAACCACCCACATGTGTCTGGTCCTTCTGAACCACCACATGTGTCTGGTCCTTCTGAACCACCCACATGTGTCTGGTCCTTCTGAACCACCCACATGTGTCTGGTCCTTCTGAACCACCTACATGTGTCTGGTCCTTCTGAACCACCTACATGTGTCTGGTCCTTCTGAACCACCCACATGTGTCTGGTCCTTCTGAACCACCCACATGTGTCTGGTCCTCTGAACCACCCACATGTGTCTGGTCCTTCTGAACCACCCACATGTGTCTGGTCCTTCTGAACCACCCACATGTGTCTGGTCCTTCTGAACCTCACACATGTGTCTGGTCCTTCTGAACCACCCACATGTGTCTGGTCCTTCTGAACCACCCACATGTGTCTGGTCCTCTGAACCACCCACATGTGTCTGGTCCTTCTGAACCACACATGTGCTGGTCCTTCTGAACCACCCACATCCTGGTCCTTCTGAACCACCCACATGTGTCTGGTCCTTCTGAACCACCCCATGTGCCTGGTCCTTCTGAACCACCCACATGTGTCTGGTCCTTCTGAACCACCCACATGTGTCTGGTCCTTCTGAACCACCCACATGTGTCTGGTCCTCTGAACCACCACATGTGTCTGGTCCTTCTGAACCACCTACATGTGTCTGGTCCTTCTGAACCACCCACATGTGTCTGGTCCTTCTGAACCACCCACATGTGTCTGGTCCTTCTGAACCACCCACATGTGTCTGGTCCTTCTGAACCTCCCACATGTGTCTGGTCCTTCTGAACCACCCACATGTGTCTGGTCCTTCTGAACCACCCACATGTGTCTGGTCCTTCTGAACCACCCACATGTGTCTGGTCCTTGAACCTCCTACATGTGTCTGGTCCTTCTGAACCACCCACATGTGTCTGGTCCATCTGAACCACCCACACGTGTCTGGTCCATCTGAACCTCCTACATGTGTCTGGTCCTTCTGAACCACCCACATGTGTCTGGTCCTTCTGAACCTCCCACATGTGTCTGGTCCATCTGAACCACAGACACGTGTCTGGTCCATCTGAACCACCCACATGTGTCTGCTCCTTCTGAACCACCCACACGTGTCTGGTCCATCTGAACCTCCTACATGTGTCTGGTCCATCTGAACCTCCTACATGTGTCTGGTCCTTCTGAACCACCCACATGTGCTTGTCCTTCTGAACCACCCACATGTGTCTGGTCCTTCTGAACCACCCATGTGTCTGGTCCTTCTGAACCACCCACATTTGTCTGGTCCTTCTGAACCACCCACATGTGCCTGGTCCTTCTGAACCACCCACACGTGTCTGGTCCTTCTGAACCACCTACATGTGTCTGGTCCTTCTGAACCACCTACATGTGTCTGGTCCTTCTGAACCACCCACATGTGTCTGGTCCTTCTGAACCACCACATGTGTCTGGTCCTTCTGAACCACCCACATGGTCTGGTCCATCTGAACCACCCACATGTGTCTGGTCCTTCTGAACCACCCACATGTGTCTGGTCCATCTGAACCACCCACATGTGTCTGGTCCTTCTGAACCACCCACATTGTCTGGTCCTTCTGAACCTACCACATGTGTCTGGTCCTTCTGAACCACCCACATGTGTCTGGTCCTTCTGAACCACCCACATGTGTCTGGTCCTTCTGAACCACCCACATGTGTCTGGTCCTTCTGAACCACTCACATGTGTCTGGTCCTTCTGAACCTCCCACATGTGTCTGGTCCATCTGAACCACCCACA
>WNGS01107520.1:0-15838 GCA_020271785.1 Procambarus virginalis | reverse complement strand
GTTGTCATGAATACTGCATAAAAATATGTACTTGCTAGGTTGTAATATATGTTCAACTGTAGACAAGTGTAAAAATTCTTACCCTTACACCAGGTAGCACAATAAATTAAACTAGGTTGCTGTACAACACCAGCCTAAAATGTCCTACCCTTGTGCAAGAATTTGCTGTAAATAATGTGGTATGCAGTAAATATTATGTTACTTGGTGCAATATTAAAATAATGGTTTATACTTAAATTATAAAAACATTTATAAGTAACTTATAAGTAAAGTAGCTCTTATCAACCTCTTGTAATGAAAAAGGCACAATAGTTCTTTGGCTCAGGCTTCAAAACTATAATAGTGCTTTTGTTGAAAGTTCTGCTTGCTATGAGATTGAAAAGTTAGGCTAGAAATGTAAATATAGCAATGTCTTTCTGCTATAATATTGCACTACTAATGTATATCAGGATCTTATATCTAGATGCAATGTACCTACTGGTTAACTGTAATAATCATCCAGGTTCAAAGGACCATATATTTATGTGGTAAAAACTCCAGGCAGTATATCTCCTTTTAATTGACTTCAATAAATTAAAGTTTATCTTATTTTTTCTTAGTAGGTAAGAAATTGAGTGGACTGTATGTACTTGTTAAAACTGCCTGAAATTAATCTCACACAAATTGGAGGGACAATTTGTAGCTTAAACCACTTTAAGATGGCTCCTTCTTAAACTACAATTGTTTACCTAAGTTTAATTATTGTAATATTTTATCATACCACATATGGTGGTCTAATCTACTATTATGTCAATAATTATTACTAGTTACGAATACTACTACTACAATATAACAAAGGGTCTTAGCTGGACTTGTTGTATTGGCCCTGCTAAGGCTGTGTTGTTTATTGCATCAAATGGGTGTGGCCCTGTGCCTCATGGTGGCACATAATGGCGGCTGTGGGAGGCCTACAAGGCTGGCATACAGCTAGGTACAATATGTTTATAGTTCAACTCTCTGCTCAGCTACTTGCTGCTCCAAGTCACAATTTACCTGTTTGGGATGCAAAGAATTAGTACATTTCCCTAAACATATCAATACAGGTATAACATGGTATGTGAGGTCTGTAAAAATGGGGTACACGTACATTTGTGGGGTGTTTCCCATATATCATAACCGCCTTAAATTTGCTATTAAACAGTGCACTAGAATAATAAACAAATACTTAGTAAGACGGATACTGGAGTACTCTTATTTGTAGTAGTGGTGTTGATATGGCAGTTTCTTAAGGTAGAGTAGGTCTCCTTTGTAGCCATTAACACAACACACACGAGCCTCCTATGTTATTGTTTTCGTGAGCGTGGCCTCTGTAAGAGACACTTGCTTTGTGTACTGTTCCAATATTTTGCTGGTTCCACTTCTAAGTTAAATTTACGTTAACAAGGGAATCAAGCTATATTTTGGTGTTAATAATTATATTCAGTCTTATTGAACACTTTTTTATTCAATTTAGACATTAAACTGTTGTATGAACAGTGGTTTAATAATGTAAATATACGGTGTCGTCGATGACGTCACGGAGTCTCCCATTCTCTAATTTTAAGAGGATACTGACTAAGGGAAGACTATGCTATATGTGTTTGTGTGTGTCGGTTTCCCGACAGAACCTCACAAGAGGATGCAAGGCCGGCACCATCGACCATGCTATACACTTTTGCTTTCTACTTCCTAGAGCGCTCAGTCGTTCTGTTAGAAGGGGTTCCGGCGGCCGTGGTCGGGTCTACCCATCGACGCATTCGCGCTTGGAATGCGGGTAGGAGAGCCGCTGCCACTACCACTGGATCTTCCGACTCTACTAACGCCCCGAGCCGCTTGTTCTTCTGTAGGCGGATTGATGTGGCAAAGTCGGGTATTCCTAGTCCACCGTCCTTCACGTCGGCATGAAAATAGGCATTAGGAGTATCATGAGGCAGCCGCAGCCAGCCACGAATGGCATGCAGCAGCCGCCTGTCAAGCCTCGTTAATTCCGTCTTAATTAAACACGCGTCCGAGAACAAGCCGGTGGTTCATCTTGGGGATTAGGTGGTGTTTTAGTAGGTATAGCCTCTGTTGGGGTTTGAGTGGCGCCTTAGTGATTTTCGTCAGGCCATCCTCAAACAGGGAACCGTAGGATAAGCGTCTGCCCCCGGCCCCGATAAGTATTCCTTAGTACTTATGCTCGTCCGCCACACTCTAGTACCGATTTCATCGTCCCCGACGTAGTATGCCTTCCTGGTGGGGACATGCCACGTCTTGCGATGTGCATTGATTGCTATGCTTAGCGTACAGCATTTCGCAGCATTTACTTTAAGACCAGAGCCATGCAGTGTGTGGCAAATACTTGTTATGAGTGTCTGTAGTCCAGCAGCCGTTTCTGCTGCCACAACCAGATCGTCAGCGAATGCTAGTGGTGATATCTTTTTGCCCCCCAGTCCAACCCATAGCCCCAAGTCCTTAGCCCTAGTAATTGCCTCATCAATTATTAGGTTAAAGAGAGATGGAGACAGGGGGTCACCCTGTTTCACCCCCTAGTGATCAGGATGTCCTTCGACTTCTCCCCTTGGCTGGTTATTACGGTTGAGGACCGATCATAGCCGACATTATGTATGGATTTGAGGGCTCTGGGACAACTGAAGCCGGACCCCCGATTTCACGTCACATGTTCAGAGATTTATAGCACAAATACATAATTATTATGTGTACTCATGTTAATACCGGTCTCCCCATTCACACTCATCCTCACATTCATTCAGTTGACTGTAGACAGCAGTTGACTGAAGAACTGAAGATAACCCAGGCTTCCTCCACGTGGTGGATGACCATGGAGGATGACCCAGTGCTGGGAGCACGGGTTCTGGATGACGAACACGGATGACCCGACTCCCGGGGTGGCCTCATCCGGCTAGTGGAAGATGATTCATTCACACGGCCCACCCACACCACGAGCGGGTGGCTCATACCTGGGTGTGGTGGATGGTGGCTGACGAAATGGATCACACGGTGAGGTAGAATTTCCAATGTCTAGTAGGGACCCGTAATTTCACTAAATATCAGGGGAAGCTTTACCATAACACTTGGAGGGCCTTCCCTAATTCCACATGCTACCAGTTAACTTAGCCATCAGAGTAGATGGCCATGGATGCTGGCATTAAACAAGGATTACAAGTGCAGCACCATTGCACCTGCCAGACCGCATGTCTGAGACACTCAATCACTTCTTGTCTCAATCTCCATAAAAGATTCCCCACTATCGCTCAAGTTGGATTCTGACACACACACCTCACGATGGAAAATAACGGATGGGCAGACAAAACGATGGAAGCGCTCAGGATGGTGGAGGCTGGGTGGCCGCTAACCCTTGACACCTCCACCCTAGACAAGAGCCAGCTTCCAACTGAATTTACACACCAAGGCAGGACTGGGCACGCTTCTTTCCTCAGTGTTTGATTTCCACCAATCAGAGAGAAGCCGGCAGGAGTCTCCCCTCACCAGCTGATGTTGTGACGTAGGGTGAGGGAGGCTTGGGGATGACGTCACATCCCCAGCCGGGTGGCGACAAGCCCCCCCCCCCCTTTCACCGAAACCGTTGGCCCCAGTTTCAAGTTTCAATTGCTATAACTCCTTCTACAGAGCAATAACAGACTTTCTTGTAGTCTTAATGAACAGCCCCTAAGCTATGGCTTTCTTCAGATTCCACACAAGAACATGTAGTGTGTGAGCTACTTTTTACAGTGCAGCCATATACTCGAACATAATATAGAAAAACTTCCTGGGAATTTCATTCCCTCACACCGGAGATGAACTAGATGAAATCTACACTGATGGGTCATCTAATTCTTTCAATGGCAGGGCTGGTCCAGCATACACTGTAATTAGGAATAATGCCTTTCAACGCAAAAATGAAGAAAGAGCACGTATTGAGAACTATGCCTCTTCAATGAAAGTAGAGCTAACTGCCATTGTTATGGAGTTAAGATTTCTTGAGCGAAACACCAATGGTGCAGTGATCTGCACTGATTCATAAGGAGCGCTACACAGCCTAAGTAAAAATAGGGCAGAAAATCTTGCGATAGTCGTTGAGATCAAGAGATCTGTGAGGGTACCAACCAACCAGGGAAGAGTCGTCAAGTTTCAGTGAATTCCCTCCCATGTTGGAATATGTGGAAATGAACTGGCTGCTGAAGGCACTGAAGGTGTCCATATTGAATACTTCATACCCATGACTCTTTTACAAATTGGTCAGGCAACATCACCGTGACAACGTAATTGAAGAAAGGAGGATATAAGCACAAATCAGCGAATCTGTACGATGGTACAACATAGTTGCAGTTGGCAATTCCAATCATTATAGACGAAGAGGAGGTGGCGGCAGGAGAGAATCAGTAATAGCGAGAATCCGTTTTGGATACAAACATCCATGGGGATTCGGAATGGAAACAACAGTTGAGCTGCGGAGTTGCAAAATCTGTGATGAGAGTGACGGTCACCACCTTGACCACTATCTACGTTAATGTGAACACCTGAGAGACATTAGAACTATGTGTAGAATAATAAACCCCACATTGTTTGGGTTAGGAATACACTATTTGTCAAATATTGATACTGTTCTTAAATGATTCCCCCATTTTGCACCCCACAAGATATCGTAAGATTATAAGAGTTGACAGATGTTAATCTTGTTTGAGAAGCTGTTCACTTGGGACAGTTAAGCAAGTCCCAGCTGTGTCTGGGTACAGTGAAAGAATGAACAACCAAGTGGGTTTTCTTCCTATTGCGGGGTGTTGCACATGCTCCTATAGCGGTATGTCTACTCATAGGATGAGTGGCGTTGCCCAATAAACTCGCCCCTTGGGCCAAAAATTAAAAAAAATTGCTGTGCTTCCAGTCACTGAACCCAAATGTAACGAAGGGAGATTCTTTCTTGGACAATAGGCGACAAACAAAGCAGTATAAACGACCTTGGGATGATGAATAGAGGAGCCATTCACGTTTTACATACTTGAGATTCCGCAGTTCATATTTGAACACATTGTTTGATTAATACCTTCTCTTCATATTCTCTACTCCAGCTGTTTTATACACTCTGCTAGAGTTTGAAAGGTAGTTATCATGATTCTGACATGATGAGGGCAGTTATTGCCTCACTTAGCCAGTAACCAGGTTTATTACTTATCAAACAGTATATAAGGACTTAGTGCCTCTTCTTATTCGATCCTACCCCCAGTCAAGTCATTAAGAATCTGTACACCAGTAGATTGACGGTTGAGAGGCGGGATCAAAGAGCAGAAGTTCAACCCCCCCCAAGCACAACTAGGTGAGTACAACGATTTTTTGCATTATCCGCAACCTACACACCTCAATGTTTCAAAACTAACTTACTATTTTTATAATAATTTTGCACCATTATTCACTGATCTCTGAAAAATGAACATAAATTTCCTGCTGCTAATAATTTTCCCGTACATACATAAAACAGACAATTCTTTCACAGCTTCAACGGTTTCTCAACCCACGGCTCTTTATCAGAGTAATGGGTAACTGTTCTTTTTTGTATTCACACCAGTAAGCATCTCATGGTGGCGACCATGCACACATTAGACAATTATATTTTCTACAAGAGAAAGTCAGACATAGACCTAGACAGACAGACACAGACAAATAGACAGATACATACAGTATCTGTCTGTATCAGATACTGTCTGATACAGCCAGTATACTGTCTAGATGGATGGATAGAGGGATAGATAGATAGACAGATGAGTAGATGGATGAAGAGATGAGTAGATAGATAGATAGATAGATAGATAGATAGATAGATAGATAGATAGATAGATAGATAGATAGATAGAATGATATTATCGGCTATGTAGATGGATAGACACATATATGGATAAAACGATGAGAAGGTGGATGCAGTGACAGCTGGATATATAGATGGGTAGATAGTTCGATAAATAGATGTATAAATACATGAATGAAAGATGAGTAGGTGAATATATAGATGGATAGACTGATGGATAGATAGTTGGATAGGTGGATGGATAGATAGCATGATCGATAGATCAATTGATAAACGAATAGTTATATGGATAATTCTATCAATCCATTTAAGGGACATATATATATATATATATATATATATATATATATATATATATATATAATATATATATATATATATATATATATATATATATATATATATATATATATCAATCTTTAGACAACACCCACCAGTGGGACTCGAACCCAGAAAGCACAACTATCTTCCAATAGCTGCCATAACTAGTATGCCTTAACCCACTACACCAAGTCAGACCCTTAAAAGAGATAGAGACTTCGAAGTATTTACCTCAATATCTCCAGGGCGCCAGATTATGTGTATTAAGGCATACTAGTTATGGCAGCTATTGGAAGATAGTTGTGCTTTCTGGGTTCGAGTCCCACTGGTGGGTGTTGTCTAAAGATTGTTAATCTTCTCTTGTGGTTCATGCAAGTATGTGCTTATAGCATAGACACGAGTTCTCCCACATTGACAGTGGCTTGATGAAAAATGCTTGAGTGACCCCTCACTAATCTGGCGCCCTTGGGAGGTGGAGATATTTGAGGTAAATACTTCGAAGTCTCTATCTCTTTTAAGGGTCTGACTTGGTGTAGTGGGTTAAGGCATACTAGTTATGGCAGCTATTGGAAGATAGTTGTGCTTTCTGGGTTCGAGTCCCACTGGTGGGTGTTGTCTAAAGATTGTTAATCTTCTCTTGTGGTTCATGCAAGTATGTGCTTATAGCATAGACACGAGTTCTCCCACATTGACAGTGGCTTGATGAAAAATGCTTGAGTGACCCCTCACTAATCTGGCGCCCTTGGGAGGTGGAGATATTTGAGGTAAATACTTCGAAGTCTCTATCTCTTTTAAGGGTCTGACTTGGTGTAGTGGGTTAAGGCATACTAGTTATGGCAGCTATTGGAAGATAGTTGTGCTTTCTGGGTTCGAGTCCCACTGGTGGGTGTTGTCTAAAGATTGTTAATCTTCTCTTGTGGTTCATGCAAGTATGTGCTTATAGCATAGACACGAGTTCTCCCACATTGACAGTGGCTTGATGAAAAATGCTTGAGTGACCCCTCACTAATCTGGCGCCCTTGGGAGGTGGAGATATTTGAGGTAAATGCTTCGAAGTCTCTATCTCTTTTAAGGGTCTGACTTGGTGTAGTGGGTTAAGGCATACTAGTTATGGCAGCTATTGGAAGATAGTTGTGCTTTCTGGGTTCGAGTCCCACTGGTGGGTGTTGTCTAAAGAATATATATATATATATATATAATATATATTATATATATATATATATATATATATATATATATATATATATATATATATGCTTTTATGCACTAACTTGCCTAAACTAGCTAGTTTGGAGTTAAGCAACTTTAGACACCAACACCCACCAGGGACTCGAACCCTCACCAGCACAGATGCTTCAATAACAACTGGCGCGGCAGGTACGCACTAAACCCACTGCACCTAACTCAGAACCTTAAAAAGGATGGAAATTTTGGGGTATTTAAGCCCCAGATACCTCCACCCCCCAAGACCACTAGAGCAGGTGAGATGTCACTGACGTTTTTTATCAAGCACCTGTTAATATGGGAGAACACGGTGTCTATGCAATTATGCACTATCTTGCCTAAACTCCCAAGTTTGAAGTTGAAGAACTTTAGACACCCACCCACCAGGGACTCGAACTCTCGCCAGCACAAATGCTTCAACAACAACTGGCATGGCAGGTACGCACTAAACCGACTGCACCAAACTCAGAACCTTAAAAAGAAAAAACTCCCTCCATACAAAATTCACCAATTGCCCCCCATACACCCATTGCTTCTTCCATACACGCATCCTTCCTTCCATACATCCACCCCTCCCTCCATGTACCCATTGCTTCTTCCATACACCCACACCTGCTTGCATACACCCAACCCTCCCTCCATACACCCATTGCTTCTTCCATACACTCACCCCTACCTCCATTCACACAACCCTCCCTCCTTTCATACACCCATTGCTTCTTCCATACACTCGCCCCTACCTCCATTCACACAACCCTCCCTCCTTTCATACACCCATTGCTTCTTCCATACACTCACCCCTACCTCCATTCACACAACCCTCCCTCCTTTCATACACCATTGCTTCTTCCATAAACCCATCCTACCTCCATACACCCAGCCCTCCTTCATACACTCACCCCCCCTCAATACACCAAGCCATGCACAGATACTGACGTATGGTACATACTGACATGAGGTACATACTGACATTTGGTACATAAAATCATGTGGAACATACAGACATGTAATACATACAGAAATGAGGTACATACTGACATGAGGTACATACTGATATGAGGTGTGTTATAACCTTTGAAGTCTAGGTATGGTTCTTTTGCTTGCAGTAATCAAAAAATAATAATTTCTGCCTTGCCTCAAAGTTTGTCTAGGGTATGATTGAAAGTCACTGCTTAACATGCAAAACATATACTGTACTTAAGGGTAACAAGATATATCAAACAGATAAATGGTAAAAATTATTAGAAGCATGAATTATCCTTCAGCATGCAATAATATCATAAAATCACTTAATGAGCACAGACAATCTCTTAACACATGAACGAATCAATGGAGTAGCACAAAATAGTCTTGCCAAGAGAATTAACTAAGTATTAAGTAAAATAAACCAAATACACCGACTTATCTCCAATACATGTCTCCCCCCAGCGAGCTAACCCACGCGACTAGCTAACCTCCCGCCAGCAAGGCAGGCGTCCAACCAAAAGATCAACTTAGCACCCACATGAACTCTCGTGAAAACTCTACTAACAGAGTGTAGTACAAAGAACAATATAATCAGTAATCTTAAATGTATATAATACTGTTACAGTAATCACAGGAAATAATTACAATCAATAACAGGAATTATTCAAAGGTTGAAATATTGAGGCTAGCTTGACAACAGGCTGCACACTGGAAACATCCAAATATGGTCATCCCCCACGGAGAAGCCACCAACTCCCTCCAACAAGAAATAACTCGCACAAGCCTATCAAAAATAATGCAACTCAGGCACACTACAGCATGCTACAATATAAATCATACAATATTAACTGGAACACAACTGGATACCATACTAATAATAGTACTGAACAAGGAAAGGATTAAATGCTATACATAGTTATCATGAATAATGGTAGAATCAATCATAGATTCGTAACAAGGTGCATACATGTGGGACATACAGACATGTGGTACATACTGACATGATGTACATACTGACATGTGGTACATATATGCATGTGGTATACATATGCATGTGGTACACATATGCATGTGGTACATATTGGGATGTGGGACATGCAGACTGACATATAGTACAAACAGACATGTGGTACATACTGACATGTGGTACATACTGACATGTGATACATACTGACATGTGATACATACTGACATGTGATACATACTGACATGTGATACATACTGACATGTGATAAATACTGACGTGTGGCACATACTGACATGTGGTACATAAAAACATGTGGTACATACAGAAATGAGGTATATACTGATATGTGGGACATACAGACATGTGTTACATACTGACATGATGTACATACTGACATGTGGTACATACTGACATGTGGTACATACTGACATATGGCACAAACAGACATGTGGTACACACTAACATGTGGTACATACAGAAATGTGGTACATGCCGATATGTGGAATATACAGACATTTGGAACATACTGACATGTGGTACATACAGGCATGTGATACATACTGACATGTAGTACATACTGATAAGAGGTACATACTGACTTGTGGCATATACTAACATGTGGTTCATACTGACATGTAGTACATACATATATGTTGTACATACTGACATATGGGACATACAGACAGGAGGTACATACTGACATGTTGTACATACAGACATGAGATACATACTGACATAAGGTACATAATGACATGTGGAACATACTAACATGTGCAACATACTGACATGTGGCACATACAGACATGTGGTGCATACTGACATGTGTTACATACAGACATTACATACATACTGACATGAGGTACATAATGACATGTGGTACGTAATGACATGTGGCACATACAGACACGCGGTACATACTGACATGAGGTACATACTGAAATGAGGTACATACTGACATTAGGTACATAATGACATGTGGTACATGCAAACATTTGGGACATACAGACATGTAGGACATACAGACATGTGGTACATACTGATATGATGTGCATAGTGACATGTGGTACATGCTGACATGTAGTACATACTGACATGGGGAACCTATAGACATGCGGAGCATACTGACATGTTGTACATACAGACATGTCGTACATACTGACATAAGGTACATAATGACATGTGGAACATACTAACATGTGCAACATACTGACATGTGGCACATACAGACATGCGGAGCATACTGACATGTAGTACATACTGATAAGAGGTACATACTGACTTGTGGCATATACTAACATGTGGTTCATACTGACATGTAGTACATACATATATGTGGTACATACTGACATATGGGACATACAGACAGGAGGTACATACTGACATGTTGTACATACAGACATGAGATACATACTGACATAAGGTACATAATGACATGTGGAACATACTAACATGTGCAACATACTGACATGTGGCACATACAGACATGCGGAGCATACTGACATGTGTTACATACAGACATGTCGTACATACTGACTCGTGGTATATACTATTATGTTCTCTTATCACCCTCTTACTGACAGCCCTACATAACTTACTTAACGTTACTGCTTACTACTTAACTACTACTTACTTAACACTCTATTAAGGAGGTGTTAGAAGGAGGCAATATGTGCATGCGAACATGGGAGCCCATCAAGGCTCCCGACAGTGCTTAATATCCTCCTCTTAGAGGCAGAGTGTCTATTCAGTTCTACCCGTACTATCCCCAACATCATTCTCTCACACCTCTCTCCCACTCTACCCACTTCTCTCACCTTTCCTCTGCTCTCTTCTCCCTCTTCACCTCGCTTCCCCTCTCTTCAAACAGTGTCTCCCTTCCTCTCCTCTAGCCTCCCCCACTCCGATCCTCTCTATCCATTAGACCCGCTCCATCCTACCCCCATTCTCCCTCCCTGAAAAAATATATACGGAATCACTGAATTAGTCTACTGCCAACACAGTCAATATTTCAGATTTAACTTCAGATTCAGATTTAATCGCACAACTTTTCTATCGAATATTTGACTTCGAAAAAGTCTTGAACATTTCACTGTATCTAACTTTTGCTTGTAGTAGGTAAAGCAAAATTCAAATGACAAGAGTTTAAACTGTGTCCCCTAATATATATGCAGCAACTTTTCTAGTATTCTGCGACATCCAGAATTGTGACACTATATTATATATTAACAGTATAAATTGCCGGCAATTTGTAATTATATACTGACATACATAAATTTCTATTAATAATTTTTATAAATTATAGCAGTTGCAGTCCAAGAAATTTGTTTCTAGATATTATTAAAATTTTATAAAAGGTGTTTAGGTAGATTATCAAAGCTAAGGAGAAACGTCTGCTGAGATCCGATTAAGACATATTGTGCCCAGTATAAGACTTGTACACAACGCATTTTATTGTGTCCTGAATAAGTGAATAAGCCTTGTGCACGATGCACTTTATTGTGTCATGTATAAGTCTTGCGCGCAACGTACTTCATTGTTCACTCCATATTCATCCTGTGAGTGGTAGGTAATTGTGCACCCAAAACTCATACTGTGACTGTAGATAATTGTGGCTCCCATCCTCTTACTATCAGCGATAGATAATTGTGTACCCTATACTCATTCTGTCGCGGTAGATAATAGTGCACCAAACACTCATATTGTGGCGGTAGATAATTGTGTACCCAATACTCATATTATGGCGGTAAATAATTGTGCACCTATAATAATCATACAGTGGAGATAGATAATTGTGTTCCCAATACGCATATTGCTGCAGTAGATTATTGTGCACCCTTGTACTCATAATGTGGCAGTAGATGATTGTGAACCAAATACTCATACTGTACCAGTAGATATTTGTACACCTAATACTCATACTGTACCAGTAGATATTTGTACACCTAATACTCATACTGTACCAGTAGATATTTGTACACCCAATACTCATACTGTACCAGTAGATATTTGTACACCCAATACTCATACTGTACTAGTAGATATTTGTACACCCAATACTCATATTATGGCGATAGATAACAGTGTACCCTATACTCTTACTGTTGCGGTAGATAATTGTGCATCACCGTACTCATAATGTAGCTTTAGATAATTGTGTACCTCGTACTCATACTGTGAATGGTATATAATAGTGCACCCCGTACACATTCTGTGAGCGGATGATAATTGTGGTCTATTTACCACATTTATCTATTTACTAATTTAACTATTTTGGGCATTATCAATTTTATTTTGCAGCAATGAATTTAACAATCCGTCCTCTTTGCTGCGTTGCCACTTCCATGAGTATGTTCCTCCTCTGAACTGACAAAATCAATCTTTCCCTCTGGCAACAGGTCGCATCTTCTCTGGCATCATGTCTCTTCTTCTCTAGCAAAATGTCCCTTCTCCTCTGGCAACATGTCCCTTCTCCTCTGGCAACATGTCCCTTCTCCTCTGACAACATATCCCTTTTTCCTTGGCAACATCTCCCATCTCCTCTGGCAACATGTCGCTTCTCCTCTCGCAACTTTACTCTCTAACCGCTGGCCAGCTAACGTCTTACATCTGGCAAACTTCCACCGAGGTCCGCACCACCAACACCACCTCACAGTACAGGTGTCTCTGTGGGCAGGTGTGATCATACTCAAATGTCCTTACTCAGTTTAAATCTGTAACTGAAGTTCTTTTCCTGTTACCTTGTGAATTAACCATATATTTTATGTCAGTGCTTCAAATGGTTACTTGGAAACTTTCAACAACGAAACACAAATCCAAACATTAGAAACTTAATAAGTAAAATTTTGTTGGGTGCCGCCCGCGGCGTTTGCTATACTGTGCAAGTTTCGATCCGGCATCAACATGCAATCTCGACCTTCAGATTTATTACGCCCAAACAAACCAAAACCTGGAAGAAACTGTCGATAAATAATGTAACGAACTCTGAAGTTAACTCTTCAATGCTATTAAGTGCTTTGCTATACATATATCAGGGTCAGTTGCTGAGTCTATTATGTGCCTCGTAACCTTCCCACAAGCACTCACAGGAGGGTTATGGGAGTGTAATAAGTGATCTAAACTAAAGTGTGTGCCAGTGTTAGCTTCAGTTACGTTACTGCGATTTTCCCTCATGAGAACTCTATTTTAAGAACTTTTTATATTATATTAGATGGGGAATACAGAGGTGTCCAGGTTGAGACTGTCTATGTTGGCGACTAAGGGTTGCGTCATTAATGTGTCGGGAGCCCAGGTCAACCCAAGTATGTCTTTCACTATGTACCACCTTTCAGCATGTATCACATGTCTTCCTGAACTACGTGTCAGTAAGTATCACTTGTCAGTATGAACTTGTAGTCAGTATGTATTATATATCAGCATGACTCATATTTAGGTATATATCATGTATCTGTATTATTCCCTTGTGCCCGTACGTATCACTCATCAGTATGTATCTCGTGTATCGGTATGCATTACGTGTTAGTATGTATCATCTGGAATTATGTGTAATGTTTTTCAGTATGCATCACCTTACAGTATATACACTTTAACTATACCTTGTTAGTTTTTTCACATGTCAGTATGTAACACGTGTCAGTATGTAACACGTGTCACTATGTACCACATATCAGTATGTACCACATGTCAGTATGATCCACATGTCAGTATATACCACGTATCAATATCTGCCACATGTCGGTTTGTACCACACATCAATATGTACCAAGTGTCAGTATATACCACATGTCAGTATGTAACACACATAAATATGTACCACATGTCAGCATATATAACGTGTCAGTGTACTACGAGGCTGAATGAACCACATGTTACTGTGTACCACGATTCATACTATTGATACGTGATACATATTGAGATGTGGCACATACTGACATGCCGTACATACTGACATGTGGTACATTCTAACAAGCTGTGCATTTTGACATGTGGTTCAAATTGACACATGATACATACTGGTATGTGGTACATACTGACATGTGGTTCATAAAGTCATGTGGTACATATTGACATGTGGTACAAACGGCCATGTACTACATATTGATCTGTGGTACATTTTGATACAAGATACATACTGACATGTGGTACATACTGACATGTGGTACATACTGGCATATGGTACAAACTGACTTGTGGTAGATACTGACATGTGATACATGCTGAGATGTAGTACATACTAACATATGGTACATACTGACATGTGGTACATACTTACGTGGGGTAATACTGACATGAGGTAAATACGGACATGTGGCACATACTGACATGTGGCACATACGGACGTGGGGTAATACTGATATTATTGTACATACTGACGTGGGATAATTCTGATATATGGTACATACTGACACGTGTTATATACTCATTTGTGTTCATATTGATACCTGACACAAAATGATATGTTGTTCATTCTGATCCCACTCCATACACCCATGCCTCCCGCCATAAATCCACCCTCCCTCAATACACCCACCCCTTTCTCCATTCACCCAACCCTCCTCCATTCACCCGCCCCTCCCACCATAACCCTCCCCTCCTCAATCACCCACCCATTTCTCCATACCCCCACCTCTTCTCCATACATCCACGCTTCCCTTTATACACTCACCCCCTCCCACCATACACCCAGCCCTCTCTATATTTATCTACCATTCCATCCATGCAATCAACCCTCCCACCATACACACAACCCTCACTCTTTATACTTACCCCTCACTCAATAAACCCATTCCTCCCTTATACACCCATTCCTCCCTTAATACACCCATTCCTCCCTTAATACACCCATTCCTCCCTTAATACACCCATTCTCCCTTAATACACCCATTGCTCCCTTAACACACCCATTCCTCTCTCCATCCATCCACCTCCTACTCCATACATCAACTCCCTCGACTCCATACACCCACCCATCCGTCCGTACACCTCCCGACATACACAAACACTGCAGTGTTACTGACCTACTGCATGACATGTACGGAACATGTGCAGTCGGGCAGAGACGGATACTGACATGTGGTACATACTGACATGTGGTACATACTGACATGTGGTACATACTGACATGTGGTATATACTGACATGTGGTACATACTGAATATGGTATATACTGACATGTAGCACATTCTGAAATGTAGTACATACTGACATGTGGAACATACTGACGTGTGGAACATAACTGAGATGTGGAACATACTGACATTTGGAACATAATGACGTGTGGAACATACTGACATTGTGGAACATACTGAGATGTGGAACATACTGACATGTGGAACATACTGACGTGTGGAACATACTGACATGTGGAGCATACTGACATGTGGAACATACTGACGTGTGGAACATACTGACATTGTGGAACATACTGAGATGTGGAACATACTGACATGTGGAACATGCTGGACATGTGGAACATACGACATGTGGAACATACTGACATGCGGAAACATTACGGTTATGTAGCACATTATGAAATGCAGTACAAA
>WNGS01107516.1:0-11920 GCA_020271785.1 Procambarus virginalis | reverse complement strand
GATCAGGTGGTCGGTTGCAGGTCTTCTGCCAAGTCGTTGCCCAGAGAAGTTGCACTCAGGCATGGGAAAAGGCTTTTCCCTGACGGCGACTGGACTTCACCGGTCACGAAGGGACAATCCAGGTGGACTCTGGCGAGAGGAGTAAGGAGTAGAGTAGTAGTAGCAGTGAGGTCAGTGATGAAGACAGTTTCTCCGGTATAGGCGACATTGGGCACAGCTGATTTCATAGATTGATTGAAGAGCCGCTGTGTCCCTCAAGATCTTAAGTTTAAAACGTCCCTCAGAATCGAACCGTTGGTAGTGATAGTTCCAGGATACAGATGTACTGAAGAGAGAAAGATCATTAACATGAACACCAACATTCATTACAGGCTTACCGGACTTAGGAGGAGTCTGTTTGGTTTGGTGGATTCAGTATTACCTTGTATTGAGACTTACCACATTTTTCTATGGTATGTCCATAGAGTCTACAATACTTACAGTACAGTTGCGAGGTAGCTTGGTCTGCATCACTTTCTCGTAACTGTACCAAGACTTCTTACTGGTAGGTGGTTCTGGTGTCAGCCGGTGGATGAGGCTGTAAGTGTCAGCCGACTTCGCACATTTCACTAGGTCGGTCTCTTCTTTATCTGCTAAATATAAACGGACAGGAGGAGGTACACGCCTCAAGAATTCTTCAACTAGCATGAGGTTGACGAGTTCTGCAAAAGTAGAGACATGTGCTGCTTCCAGCCATTTCATAAAATATCTCCGTTTGGTGTTGGCAAATTCTAAAAAGGTGGTGGTACTTGCCTTCATGTAATCACGGAATTTTCGTCGGTAGCTTTCGGTGGAGAGAAGGTAGGCGTCCACACTGCTTGCTTCAGGGTCTGGTAGTCATTCTCAGACGCCAAAGTACTGAGTGTGACTGCTGCTCTACCTGTAAGATGTACTCTGAGAAGGGTAGCCCATTGGTCGGCAGGCCAGCTAAGTTGATTAGCAAGGGTCTCAAAGGTTGTAAAAAAGACGTCAATCTCTGACTCTACGAACGGTGGGCATTAACTTACTTGCATGGGAGACATTGAAACTTGGAGGAAGACTAGCTACAGCTGGTGGCGTTGAGCTTGGTGGGTAGTTTCCAACTCTAGTTCTTGTCGACGATATTCGAGTGCCATATCAGCTTGCCGTTTGTCATGCTCCGTTGTAACTCCAGGTCACGTTGTTTGGGGCCAGCTTCGTTCCTTGGAGCGGATCTCTTCCTGTGTTCCTTGGTAATGCGGCCTTCGTTCCTGATTGCAGCTGCTTCTTTGTTGCGTAGGGCTGCTTGTGTTGCTCCCCGCTCGATCTTGGCAAGTTCGAGTTTGAGTTTCATAGTGGCCAAATCATGTTTATCTGCAATAGTGTAATGTTCGTGAGTGTCAGAGTCTATTATCCTTCATCTAAAAAGTGATCTAATAGTAGATTATAATTCATTCTTGTTGGCTCCATGGGGAACATCTAGGTGATACTCATGTGCAAGAGTTTGTAATTCGGTCCTCTTGGCACGACTTAAGTTCCCTATTTCACCTGCTGGATCTGTACGGAAAGCTTGGAGACGAAACATGGTGAAATTAGCAATAAATGTGAAACGAATATACTGTGGTGATATGGTGAATGTCAGAAACAGGACAACGTGGCAACTGGTACCTATCCTGTGGAATTGTTAACAATTAATGTTAATTCAGATGGTAAATGATTAATAAATCAAGATCGCAGGAAATCTTGTACCCGGTACTCACTGTGGGAGAATAAGGGCAAGAAAATCCTACTAATTAGTGAAACTGAGTTTCTAAAACAAATGAAACATTTAATTGTTCCAAAGTGAATTAGGTAGTCCAAGAATGTAGGCATACCTTGCCGAGTCTCTATAGGACATAAAGCAAGTTTTTCCCACTGAAATGAAATATGATACTTACAGAATTAGCGAACTTTGTGCTCTGAAAAAAGAAAGCTAATTCCCTACCTAAGTAAAATATCATTTCTGACCGACGTGTAGGGGTGCGAGTGTCAACTGGTGACGAGAACTATTGCCGAGGTCCCAACTCGTCAATAAAAGTCCGTGCTAGAGGAACTATGGCCCTCTTTGTCCTCCTAGAGTCGGATTGCAGAAATTAGGTGCTATTGACCGGAGACAGACCACAGTACCAGGGTACCAATATGATGATCTGCCGAAAATATGAGAAATATCCTAGGGACAAAAGGTGGTAAACACGGGTAATAACACGGAGGGAGAGACGACCAATTAAGAGTATGACTGAGGCCTACAGTCACCACGTAATCCAAAGTTGTCTCACACTCACCATATGCTACTCCCGGAATGCACAATACACACAGCACCATATGAATAATAAAATGATTATTGAAAATAGTGAAAAGCAAGGGTATTAAAGCCAAGTACGCTTACCACAAATTACCAGTACCTGAGTGAAGCTCCTAGGACAGGCCCCCAAGTATATGTGACGGTAAAGAAGTGGAGTATGGATGTTCGGCAGTCCTCCAATAGCAGGTGTCAAAGCCAGGTCACAATTAACACAAAAAAAAGAAAGACTGCTTGCCTGTTTGTGGTAAGGTAAGGGAAGACACACAAAACACAAAGTATAAACAATGAAATTTAATTACTCTAGAAAACAAATTTAAATAAAGACAATCCCTTGGCAATGAATAGTGCAAAATAACAAGTGAAAAAAATGTATAACAAAAATTATTAAGTGACTGGTTACGTTAACAAGAATGCAAAGATTAATAAGTGGTGCTGAGAATTTTAGCGCAAGCTAAGAACCTCTACTTGATACACAATGTATATCAGTTAGGTGTTCACAGCTTGGAGCACGAGAATATTCTGAGGAGAATCTGGTGGTGCGAACTAGACGTCAGCTTGGCTAGATGGCGTGCGTGGTGCGAAGCAGGAGTGGTGCGGTCTTGACCAACCAATCGAAATGCAGGCAAGTGAAGATTGGTCGTTAGCTTGTTGAAGTGTCGCGCTGAGCTGGTGAGGAGTGTGGGGGGGTGCAGGTGGGGTATGCAGGGGCGTGTGGCTGCCTTGACAAATGTTTTGCTACTGCTGAACGTATCTTGAATGTAGCATTAAACGTGACGATTGAAGGGAAGAGCAGGCTCAATCTCTCTTGAAAGAGATTATCGTCACAATATATATATATATATATATATATATATATATATATATATATATATATATATATATATATATATATATATATATATATATATATATTTAGGGGTACCACCTCTGGTGCAATTGCAGGGACCCACATCCTCGAAGAAGAAAACAAAGGGCATTCAGAGAAGATCTTGTAGTTTCTCACTGAATACTTTATTCTTTTCTCCTCCTACCACCCCTATTATTTTTTTGTATGTTTTGTTTTATTTTATTGCAATGCTACAGTTTACAGAGAACACACACACACACACACACAAATATATAACAATTAAACAATCAGCGTTCGAAGACCTCGTCCAGCTCCTTGGAGGTTGGGTGTGTACCCAGGATACAGCACGCATTCCCCTCTGAACTGCGACACTGAGGCGCTGGAACAGGAAACTGGCTGCTCGTGGGTCTCTAGTTTTCCCAATGAGTTCCTCACCAACCTCCTTTAAAAACTTGAGTACTGTCGGGGTTTCACGGTGTTCTCGTTAGAGAAGGGTTAAAGCAACAGTAGACTGGATCTCCTTTCCAGGTGGTTGCTCCAACAATAACCCTTACTCACCGTCGTTCGGCGGGTCTTCCCTCGATCCTCTAGGCTCCACTGCTGGCCTCGGAGAGTAACCCCAGTCGGTCTCACAACCGGCCTTTAATTGTAAGATGAGTGGGGGCACAGATCGTTCCCTCAATCTGTGGCCCGCCCCGACACCGAACTCTTACACAGCCTTCAAGGTCGCCAACTGGTTTTTTTAGATGTCCAGTAACACTGCAGTGGTCAGGTGTAATTGTGGCAAGAGCAAATTCCAGTAATATAGTATCAGGCAGGTCACTCAGCTTTACTTCGTTACACGGTCACAAGATAAATGGAGGGGATGATATCAAACACCAAAGAGTTTTGGTATTTTACTTAAAAGACAACGAGAAATATATATGCATCAATGTATCAGGAATAATATATGACAATTGCTCCATTCATAGCATAATATTCTAGAGCGCACCGATATGGTAACATCGGCACGTGTCACCTGTCAGAATGTCAGCTGACCGGGCCCCTCGCGATCGTGGGAACAGACTAGTACTTGTTTCTAATTCTGTCACGATCCCCGTTTATTTAACTTTTTCCAAAACACTATTCAACATTCACATGGCTTACTTATGATTTCACTGGCCTCACGATCAACATCTTATTCACAATACTCTCACAGTGGCTTTTCACCGTACCAAAAGATTACTCTATTCTTAATAATATTTACTGTGAATGCACTCACTTGATCACTGAACTTTTCTTTATATCTATACTTTCTCTTAAAGAGATATCACTGGCAATCACTTCACGTATATGATATTATTCAGTACACAGTCATGTCATATATAAATCAGTAATCAAATTCCAGGCATATATATATACATCATGAAGATCAATACACAGGCATTTATATCAATAGATCATAGAGATCAACACACAGGCATTTATATCGATAGATTATAGAGATCAACACACGGGCACTTATATCAATAGATTATAGAGATCAATCCACAGGCATTTATATCAATAGATTATAGAGATCAATCCACAGGCATTTATATCAATAGATTATAGAGATCAATCCACCAATATCTGGTTTACTACCAATATATATATAATAATAGTCACAGTAAATTCTCTGATGAATCTTGGTGCTTGCACACACCCACACATAGATATATATGTAAACTGATACTGTGAGCGCTCTGGGCAGGCTCACCACACACTGTGCTCTCTGTGACTTAAACTCAAGTGAGACTTGCTCACGACATATAAAATATCCTGACAAGAAAATATATAGCTAACTAAAGGGGAAATGGGAGGGTAACTGTAAACACCTACTTCACCTATCCTAGGATGACAGTTGGGTTGTAGCTCCTGGTCCAGGCTCTCGCCTCGTTCACCATCCAGAAACACAAGCCCCACGCCTTAGGATGTCGCGTCTCGCCGCTTCTGTACACAGCAGGTCCGTGCTCCTTCCTCTACAGTACGTCGCAGGGTTGAAGTCGGTCTCCTGGCCGTCAACTTTCCTCCCAACTACGGCAGCCAGCCTACGTCTCGGCGGTCGTCGCACGTTTCCCAATTAGTCCTTGTCACTGTACTCCCAGAGTAACTGCCTCTCACCACTACGAAGTCACTGTGAAGTTACCAGCCGTCCCAGACGATGCTGCTTAAGCTCCACACGCACAGCACCCGACTTCAGAGCACTTGAAGCTCACAACACTGTCAATTCCCTCGTCGTCTAGATATATCGCTAGGTATTTGGGAAGACTTCTCGACGTGCTTGCATCCAACTGTTGACTCGTAGGGTTCCACGAAGGTGGGGTTACTGTCAAACTTGACAGGATCGTCGATCACACGTTCAACCTGGTTGACAAGGCTGTCAACCCGGTTCACTCACGGTGGGTGGCCCGGCCACTAAGCTGTCTCTTATACTGGTGAACCGCCAATGACGACACACGTCGATGCCCGGCCCACTTCTTGCAACGCACCTGTCCCTGAGCACTTGTTGCTCAATATTCTGTCAATTCCTTATCTGAGCCACTTCTGGGTTGCAGGAAGACCTCACAGAGTGCGTGCCAACAACTGGAGACGCTTAAATCCACCGGAGTTCGGTAAATCCGTCACTCTGACAGGACGACCGATCGCGCGTCCTACCTCTCGGACGTGTCGTGAAAGACTGATATCGCCTGGCGCCAACACGGCCGGACTCCCCATGCCTATGTGACGTCACTTTTCCCAAAGTTGGTTTTCATTGGCTCCCAGTGCCACGTCGCTGACGGTGACCAATCTGGCGCCACTGACGTCACACAGTTTTGGCGGGAGAACAGACTCGCCAGCGCCATATTGGCTCCCTAAAGGGCCTATCCCACAGGCCAAAATACTACATTTTCGCAAATTTCTCGGCTCATCGAGAATACTACTCTCTCCCACATATGTTCAATTGATGCCTGCAATGTAGAGAACGCTCGGGAATAGTGGACATGACTCTTACAGCAGGCGTGGGAGAATTAGAAGGGGGGGAACACCGTCACATACCCCTCCCCTTAAAATAAGAGTCATGTCTGGTTAGTGCATGCGGGACAACGCATCTGCGACTACGTTGTCCTTGCCACTAAAAATCTTGGCTTCCAGCCAGTATTGCAGCCGCCAATGTGTGACACTCCTCATGTGTCTGCAGACCGTCTTCAAGGTCATCCTGGGCGTCCACTGCTTACCTATTGCGGACCGAGGGCTCCACACCTCGCGTCCGTTCACCAGCTGGAACTGTGAGAAGTTTAACGGTTCTGCCACTGCTTTGCAAATGGCCAACAAAACAGGGCCCGCTGTCTCTTCCCACTCGTCTTCCTGCTCTACGCAGAACATTCTCAGAGTTGTCTCTGAGGTGGAGTGGAATCTTCCGACCGCCCCCTTCGACTGCGATCGGTAGGGCGACGACCGAATCTGCATCACTCCCCGATTTATCACTGTTCGTCTGACACACTCAGACCGGAATATATTTCCACTGTCAGCCTGATTTTCCCTGGGCCTCCTCACCCAAGAGAAAAGATGTTGTAGTTGCCCAGCCACTTCTCTCGACGTTGAACGTCGCATCGTGGTCATCCCTAGGTGACCCGCAGAGTCAACAGCGTGCAACGGACTCAACACTGCCGCTCTGCACTTGGCTGGCAACGCTACTTGATCTCTCGTACCTGGAGAGGCTTTTCCGACCTCCATCCTTACAGGTTTACACTGTCTTACTAATATGCCTTCTTGCCTGGTAAAGTGAGTAGCTTTCTCGGGACCAATACGTCCTTCTTTGGCCTTACAAATCAACTTGGGGGATTCTGCCTGCTGCACCTCCTCGAGACGAGTGCGGTCCATCCCTGGAGAACCGGTGAGGGTCACCTGTACCTCACCTTCTGGGCTGCCTTCGCCCTCCACTCGTTCTCCGGGTTCCATAACGAGGTGATCAATTCCCAGGCCGGCGGACGTCTCCTCGTCGGCCTTATCAGATCCACGTCCTCCTTGTCCTTCGCGCTGCCTCGGAATCATAGCACAGACAGGGAACGCCTCCATGGCGATTCCTTTCTCGTCCCCACAGGCGTCGAACACTTCGCCTTTCTTCTCTAAGTGCTCCAAGCACTCTTCGTCCTTCACGAGGTTCGGTATGACACGTCCTCCACATGCGTCATTTCCCAAAATGACCTGTGCCTCCCTCGTGGGCATCGTCGCACAGACCCCCACTACTAGGGTTTGGCATCCATAAACCGAACTCAGGGTTACCTGGTGTAGGGGCATCTGCACTGGGCCTCCCACAGTGGTCACACTTGCCTCACCTACACAGGTATTCTCGTGACACTCAGGGAAAAGGGTTCTGCTCACCAGGGTAAATTCCGCCCCAGTATCTCTCAGCATCATTACCGGGATGGGGTCTGCGTCCCCCACCCTTACAGTTCCTTCACACACAAACGGGTGAATCCTCTTCTCCCCATTAAGTACGGGTCCATCCCGCACCCAATCAGCCATCTGGTCCTCCGTCTTCACGAAGGCTACATTCCCCGGTGTCTAGGACGTCTGCATTCGCGAGCGACGTGTCCGGGTATTCCGCAATTGTAGCAGCGAACTTTCCTCGTTGGTGACCATCCACCGCCGCTCGCCCTTGCCACATTTCCTGAGGCCGACGTCCCGAAGGTCTTTCTCGCACCATCTGTCGACCCCTTCGTCACAGCCACAGCTCCCGAGCTCTCCGTCGGGGACTTCTTCGACGGTTCCACAGCACTCTTCTGTCCCCTACTATCTCCACTCGAGGGGTAGGACTTGGGAGAACTCGGTCCTGTCCTCCATCCGTCCGACCTTCTATTACTTCTCCCATAGCTAGAGAATACGGGCGGTCGGTGCTGTCCCTCTCGACGTGGACGTAACGCTTCTTCTAGCATGTCTGCTCGATCGGCCGCGGCTCTCAGGTCCTTGATGTCCGCCTCCTTTACTCTCACCCTAATCTCAGGAGAGAGCACGGACATAAACTTTTCCATGACCATCAGCCCCTTGATGTCTTCAGCCGATCTTGCTCCTTCTGACTCCAGCCATTTCACGAATTTCCTTTCCATGTCCCTCGCCGTCTCCGCATACGATTTTCCTGGCGATCGGGTACATTCTCTAAACCTTTTCCTATAGCACTCCGGCGTCAGCTTGAACGAATGGAGCACGGCCCGTTTTACTGCATCATAGTTGGTACATTCCTGGAGGTCGAGCATGTTGTAAGCTTCACGAGCTTCACCAGTGAGCCTTCCTTGAACTAGCTCCGCCCACTCTGCCCTCGGCCACTTCTTCAACGTAGCGACCCTCTCGAAATGCTCGAAGAAGCCCTCAGCCTCATTAGGCACGAAGACGGGCAAATCCCTCTCTCTCACTCGGCGGTCTTCCTGCTGTTGTGGTGGGGCAGTTGGAACTAGTCCTAGCTCAGCTCGTTTCAGCTCAATCTCCTTGTTCGCTTCAACCTCCTGCAGCTTCGTCCTAGCTTCTATTTCGCGCTCCTTCAGCTGTGCCTCTCGTTCTTCTCTACGCTGCTGTGCCTCTCGTTCTTCTCGTTGCTGCTGTGCCTCTCGTTCTTCTCTACGCAGCTGTGCTTCTCTTTCTGCTTCCTCGCGCTTCAGCTGTGCTTCTCTTTCTTCTCTGCGCAGCTGTGCTTCTCTTTCTGCTTCCTCGCGCCTCAGCTGTGCTTCTCTTTCTTCTCGTTGCAGCTGTGCATCTCTCTCTTCTCTGCGCAGCTGTGCTTCTATCTGCATCTTCATTATTTCCAGCTTGACACTGCGCCTGCTGCCACTGGATCCCCGGCTGCTGCCACCGGTACTCAAGTTCTCTCCTCCACTGGCAGGTGTCTGTGGCCGCTCCTCTCCTAAGGCTTCATCACGTGCCTTGAGCTGTGCCATGATCTCAAGTCTTCTCTCTCCCACTTTGGAAGCTCTCAACTTGATCCCAAAGTGGTCGGCGATCGTCTGCAGCTGTGCCTTGGTGCACTCCTCCAGTACTTGCTCGTCTCTCGTGTCTATAAACCTGGCTACTTTATCACCCTCCATCTTGTGACAATGAGTGAAAACTTAGGCCTGATATTTAATACCACAATTACCACCTTGATCTTGCTCTTATCCTGGCAAGGTCGCCAATGTCGGGGTTTCACGGTGTTCTCGTTAGAGAAGGGTTAAAGCAACAATAGACTGGATCTCCTTTCCAGGTGGTTGCTCCAACAATAACCCTTACTCACCGTCGTTCGGCGGGTCTTCCCTCAATCCTCTAGGCTCCACTGCTGGCCTCGGAGAGTACCCCAGTCGATCTCACAACCGGCCTTTAGATTATAAGATGAGTGAGGGCACAGATCGTTCCCTCAATCTGTGGCCCGCCCCGACACCGAACTCTTACACAGCCTTCAAGGTCGCCAACTGGTTTTCTTGTGTCCAGTAACACTGCAGTGGTCAGGTGTAATTGTGGCAAGAGCAAATTCCAATAATATGGTATCAGGCAGGTCACTCAGCTTTACTTCATTACACGGTCACAAGATAAATGGAGGGGATGATATCAAACACCAAAGAGTTTTGGTATTTTACTTAAAAGACAACGAGAAATATATATGCATCAATGTATCAGGATTAATATATGACAATTGCTCCATTCATAGCATAATATTCTAGAGCGCACCGATATGGTAACATCGGCCGCGCCACGCGTCACCTGTCAGACTCAGCTGACCGGGACCCTCGCGATCGTGGGAACAGACTAGTACTTGTTTTTATTCTGTCACGATCCCCGTTTATTTAACTTTTTCCAAAACACTATTCAACATTCACATGGCTTACTTATGATTTCACTGGCCTCACGATCAACATCTTATTCACAATACTCTCACAGTGACTTTTCACCGTACCAAAAGATTACTCTATTCTTAATAATATTTACTGTGAATGCACTCACTTGATCACTGAACTTTTCTTTATATCTATACTTCCTCTTAAGAGATATCACTGGCAATCACTTCACGTATATGATATTATTCAGTACACAATCATGTCATATATAAATCAGTAATCAAACTTCAGGCATATATATATCAATAGATCATAGAGATCAACACACAGGCATTTATATCGATAGATTATAGAGATCAATCCACAGGCATTTATATCAATAGATTATAGAGATCAATACACCAATATCTGGTTTACTACCAATATATATAATAATAATAAACAGATCAATATAATAATAGTCACAGTAAATTCTCTGATGAATCTTGGTGCTTGCACACACCCACACATAGATATATATGTAAACTGATACTGTGAGCGCTCTGGGCAGGCTCACCACATACTGTGCTCTCTGTGACTTAAACTCAAGTGAGACTTGCTCACGACATATAAAATATCCTGACAAGAATATATATAGCTAACTAAAGGGGAAATGGGAGGGTAACTGTAAACACCTACTTCACCTATCCTAGGATGACAGTTGGGTTGTAGCTCCTGGTCCAGGCTCTCGCCTCGTTCATCCAGAAACACAAGCCCACGCCTTAGGATGTCGCGTCTCGCCGCTTCTGTACACAGCAGGTCCGTGCTCCTTCCTCTACAGTACGTCGCAGGGTTGAAGTCGGTCTCCTGGCCGTCAACTTTCCTCCCAACTACGGCAGCCAGCCTACGTCTCGGCGGTCGTCGTACGTTTCCCAATTAGTCCTTGTCACTGTACTCCCAGAGGAACTGCCTCTCACCACTACGAAGTCACTGTGAAGTTACCAGCCGTCCCGATGCTGCTTAAGCTTCACACGCACAGCACCCGACTTCAGAGCACTTGAAGCTCACAACACTGTCAATTCCCTCGTCGTCTAGATATATCGCTAGGTATTTGGGAAGACTTCTCGACGTGCTTGCATCCAACTGTTGACTCGTAGGGTTCCACGAAGGTGGGGTTACTGTCAAACTTGACAGGATCGTCGATCACACGTTCAACCTGGTTGACAAGGCTGTCAACCCGGTTCACTCACGGTGGGTGGCCCGGCCACTAAGCTGTCTCTTATACTGGTGAACTGCCAACGACGACACACGTCGATGCCCGGCCCACTTCTTGCAACGCACCTGTCCCCTGAGCACTTGTTGCTCAATATTCTGTCAATTCCTTATCTGAGCCACTTCTGGGTTGCAGGAAGACCTCACAGAGTGCGTGCCAACAACTGGAGACGCTTAAATCCACCGGAGTTCGGTAAATCCGTCACTCTGACAGGATGACCGATCGCGCGTCCTACCTCTCGGACGTGTCGTGAAAGACTGATGTCGCCTGGCGCCAACACGGGCGGACCCCCTATGCCTATGTGACGTCACTTTTCCCAAAGTTGGTTTTCATTGGCTCCCAGTGCCATGTCGCTGACGGTGACCAATCTGGCGCCACTGACGTCACACAGTTTTGGCGGGAGAACAGACTTGCCAGCGCCATATTGGCTCCCTAAAGGGCCTATCCCACAGGCCAAAATGTTCTATTTTCGCAAATTTCTCGGCTCTTCGAGAATACTGTTCTCTCCCACATATGTTCAATTGTTGCCTGCAATGTAGAGAACGCTCGGGAATAGTGGACATGACTCTTACAGCAGGCGTGGGAGAATTAGAAGGGGGGAACACCGTCACAATATATATATATATATATATATATATATATATATATATATAATATATATATATATATATTATTATATATAA
>WNGS01107514.1:0-16583 GCA_020271785.1 Procambarus virginalis | reverse complement strand
AAAGAGGCTAGCTGTTCTAGGATTATTTTTCCGTTTGCTGTATCAAAAGCAGTTTGGAGATCAATAAATGCCGCCTGAGGCTTTGGTCCCTCTCTGATAAAATACACAGCAAAGCAAGTTTGTGTGCTTCTTCCAGGAAGGAAACCATACAGGTTAGGGGCAAGGTGGGGCTTGATTTGAAAAATTAGTCTGTCGAGAATATTCTCTCTAGAACTTTACCCATGCACGACGTCAGAGAAATGGGTCTGAATTTTTGTGAATTAGGCTGGGTATGGGTATTATGAGTCCCTGTGTCCATCGGTCAGGTAAGACACCCTGCCTTCACTTTGATTAAACAATTCTAGCAAAGGGCTATTTGGCAGCTCAGCAAGTACTATCATGGTGTTGTATGTGATGCCATCCTCTCCAGGAGAGGTAGCCTTACCTTTCTTGAGTGAATTTTTAATTTCAAAGGGGTTATGCCATAGTTATCATCAGGCCTTATTCACTACAGGCAATTTCAATATTGAAGTTACGATTTATTTTGGTACTAGCCAGATGGTTTGCACATCTAGGGGCAGGCTGCTTATACTAGCAGTGCTTGCATATTGTTGAAGCAGCATGTCGGCATAGTCTACAGGTGAATGGTGATCAAGTTGACGACTGCTAGGACGAGAAATCTTCTAATTTTATTCCACATTTGGGATGAGGATGTTGCATGATTGATGCCTTGCAAAACTGTTCCCAGTGCTGGTTATACAACTGTTCCTTTAGCTCTCTAAACTCTCGGCTGGCTTTAAGAAATATGTTGAGGGTGTCAGCTTTTTATGTGTTTTATACTGCTCAGCTAGGAATAGAACTCTGTCATGCTGGGGCTGAAGGCATGAGTCAGTAAACCCCCTCTGTCCCTTCCTCATTGTTTTGGGTCTTGTGGATTTTTCAACATTGTCATAAAAAGCGGTTACTTCAGTGAATAGGTCCTCATATAATGTGTTGACGGTAGTAAAACATTAAGTGTTGTACCATACAGAGATGCAGAATTTGAAGATCATGTGTAAATTTTCCGGGATATTAATTATTTTTTTTTCAAAGCTTAGGGGTTTGATATTATTGATAGTGTATGAACTGAATATGGCAAAGTGATCACTAACTAATTCATGAACAATTGATCCTCCGACAGCATTATCAATGAGACCGTGACAAATGACATAATCAAGCCTGCCACCCATGAGGTATGTGACGTTAGAAGAGTCAAAGCTGAATACGGACATGTTATTAGCTCTTAAGTATTTTACAAAGACTCTGCCATTCCCGTTTGTTTTGGTGTCACCCAGGCTAGTGTGTCTAGCATTAAAATCACCCATTACAATGGTTTGAGAGCTGCTGGTAATTTTTGGAGGAGAAGCTTCCACCATTTGATCGCACCTTACATATACATTAACTAAGTTAATAAAGCTGGTCGCTGTAGCAATCTGAAACTGCTGATAATATGAGTCGTCACTTTTGAGGTTTTTAACATGTTTACACACTAGGTTACTTTAACATATGTCAAGATACCGACATCATGTGAACCAACATTTGAGAAAGCTACATAACCTGGGAGTTTTGGTGGCGTTTTTTTTTTGTGTTTGCAGTGTAAGGTTCCTGCACGCACAGTACATCAATGTTGTTGGCACCAGTGTACATCATTAGATCAAACAGCCTCCTTCGCACGCTTCTCACATTCCACGTGAGAAATTTAAGAGTGAGTTGGTCGTGGGTAATGGTGTTCATAAACCTGACGAAGAGAAGTGTTTACAAGATTCACAACTTGTATACTATTGCATACAAGTGACAATTGTTCACAGTCATCAACGTCAAAGAGTTGTCTCATGTTTAAAGGTCAGCTGGTTGCCTGTACTTTCCTAACATTTACAATCATTTCATGTTCATCAGGATTCATAGGAAACAAACATAGGTTTTCATATGTTTCACTCGCCACAGTGGTACTTACAGCACTGGAGGAGGCGTCAAGACTTGCTTGAGAGGGTCAACACTTACAGCACTGGAGGGGGGGGGGGTCAATACTTGCTTGAGACGGGTCAACACTTACAGCACTGGAGGAGGCGTCAAGACTTGCTTGAGGACGGGTCAACACTTACAGCACTGGAGGAGGCGTCAAGACTTGCTTGAGACGGGTCAACACTTACAGCACTGGAGGGGGGGGGTCAACACTTACAGCACTGGAGGGGGGGTCAACACTTACAGCACTGGAGGGGGGGGGGTCAACACTTACAGCACTGGAGGGGGGGTCAACACTTACAGCACTGGAGGGGGGGGGGTCAACACTTACAGCACTGGAAGGGGGGGTCAACACTTACAGCACTGGANGTCATATTAATAACATATGTCTACAGGAAAGATGCTACCAAAAATATATAATTATATATATATCTATATATAGATATATTATATTATATATATATATATATATATATATATAATATATATATATTATATATATATATATCGATATATATATATATATTAGGGGTACCACCTCTGGTGCAATTGCAGGGACCCACATCCTCGAAGAAGAAAACAAAGAGCATTCAGAGAAGATCTTGTGGATTCTCACTGAATACTTATTCTTTCTTCTCCTACCACCCCTATTATTTTTGTATGTTTTGTTTTATTTTATTGCAATGCTACAGTTTACAGAGAACACACACACACACACACAAATATATATAACAATTAAACAATCAGCGTTCGAAGACCTCGTCCAGCTCCTCGGAGGTTGGGTGCGTACCCAGGATACAGCACGCATTTCCCCTCTGCACTGCGACACTGAGGCGCTGGAATAGGAAACTGGCTGCTCGTGGGTCTCTAGTTTTCCCAATGAGTTCCTCACCAACCTCCTTTAAAAACTTGAGTGCACATTTACCCCAGGCGCCCAGAGTCTCTGAGCCTATCGGCACGAACCTGTAACAACGTTCTAGGTTCTGTACTTGTGGATTTTCTGGGTCTCCCTGAAGGTGGCTGCCCCACCTCCCTCCGCTGAGCTGTAACGTAAATAGGTATCAGCCAATGTAGATGCACAGGTGTAATCCCATACGACCTGTTTACCTTCCCTCCATGGCTGCAGGGTGACTCCATCTGGGCGTTTTTGGCTGTTGTCAGGTCTGCACAGCTGGGGTTCCCTTTGTGGGACACCCAGCTGTAGCCAAACTTCTCTTGATGATGTCATTGACTGCCTCGTGTCTGGCAATCTTTCCCTGTGTCTTACGACAGATGAGACCATGGCTGCCGTATTGTCTGCCCGTGCCTGCCGCAAATACACCGGTGCTCGGTGGAGATAGGGGCGGCAAGGCGCAGAGCAACACCAATACTTAGGCCCGATGATCCAGGCGGGTGCCCAAGGCGGAATTAGGGACTGCCAACAGGAAGTCCCCAGCATGGGGGGCTTGCACAGCTAGGAGACGCGCTCTGTCCTTCTGAGAAGCTACGTCCAGCAATGCTTTGGCGATGTTCTCCACTATAGGGCTATCCCATTTGGCCTGTTTACCGTCGTTTGGACAAGTTGGTCGGGTGTGTGAATTGGCGAGTGTGTCCCACCGACCAGCTCCTTCCACAAATTTGGGATCACGAATCCCAATGGAGTTCCTTAGGTATTCTGGTAGTATTTCCTTCACTAATTCACTTGTAGCACTGGTCGAGGATAAGAATGCGGCAATGCTAACTGTGTGCGCTGCGAATACCTATACCCCCGAGTCTAACTGGGAGCGTTGCTTGGTCCCACTGGTCATCTTGCAGGGAGAGGTTTAACACTTTCATAGTTATTGTCTTTAGGAGTGAATCGTATTCCGTTAATTTTGGGCTGTCAAAAGAAGGAGCACACCTGAGGAAATAGGTAAGTCTGGGCAAGGCCAGGCACCTTGTAAGAAGGTACAAAGCATCATGAGCATCCAAAGCCCCTATTCGCGCCTCCATCCTCCTCAGGTCTTTAAGCTTTTCTTCGAGGACTACCTCAATGGCGTTCGAGCCCAGAGGTGCCCCTAGCAGCACACTGTCGGTGGGAGCGATCACTTGGGCTCCTGGCAATAAGATTTGTACTGCATTATGATTGATTGGTTGGACGAGATGATTTCACACTTTGATGGATTTAGTGTAAGGCCTAACTCCTCTCCCCTAGATTTCACTAGCTGAAGATCTCCTAGCAGGGATTCCTGTGTCCCTGCCAGGGTGCCATCGTCCAGGAACCAGATGTTGAATTCGCTGGACAACCTACTTGTGACCTCCTTAGCTGCCATGCAGAAAAGAAAAGGGGCAAGTGGGTCTCCCTGCTGGACACCTTCTGCGGAAACAACTTCATGTTCCCCAAACAACAGTGTCGATTCCCTACTGTACCCTGCTGAAACGAAAGGAAGTAGACAAGGAAAGCTGGTTCGAACTGCTTCCAGTACCACATCCCTTTTTACCTGGTTGAAGGCATTTTTAAAGTCTAATTTAATTAATGCCTTATTTTCTGGGAGGTCCTTGATATAGGCTCGTGCTGCATGAGCTGCTGCTTCACAGCCATGGGGGACACCAAAACCTAGTTGATGGGGTCGAAGCATCGTTGCAGCGTCTATGCTGATTTTTCTGACAGCTGCCCTAGCAACAAGGCGCCGAAGTGTGTTGCCCACGGCAATGGGTCTGACTCCACCATCCTTCTTCTTAAGGGCACAAAGGGATGCTCCGAAGAAGAACGGTTTAATTGTGTCTGGGATCAACCCGGAGAGACAGTCGTTGACAAACTTCGTGATCTCTGACAGTAGTGTCTCGGCAACTTCGCCGAGAACTGGGTTTGTCATCTCCTTGAGGTGCTGAGGTCTTACTCCAGTGTATCCCCCTGCTGAGCCTGGTGGAAATGACATGATGGCTTTGTATACCTCTGATGCTTGGAGGAATAGAGGTCCCATGTCTGGGGCATTTGTGTCCCGAGCAGTGGGTTCCATGGTACTCTGGGAGGGTGCTTCTCTCTCAGTGAGTCGGCAGTTGCTGTATCTCTAGGGGCGATTGTTTCTTCACTGGTAAGTAACCTAATTGCCCCTACTGTGTTGCCCTCTTCAATTTTCTTGGTCACTTGTGTTCCAAGCTTAAAATTATCATTGGAACTCTTGGGTCTTCCACGACGGTTTTTGCGTTGAGGAGGGATGGGGATCAAGTTGTCAGCTCTGGGGAAATTATTTATTGCCCTAGTGACTGATGAGGCTAGTGACTTGCCTCCTCTTGCAGGTACGCCTAAGCAAATATTGCCAAACAGGAGCAAATTATGCCATGCTTTGATGGTGGCTGCAGCATTAAGATTTTCAGACCGTTCATTCACTTTCCTTAGAAGGTCTGTATATTTCCCTGCTGCGAATGGGCGCGCAGCTTTAGGAATGTGGGGAAGAGTTCTGGTGGTGGATGCTTTGATGGCCCCCAGGAGGTCATCTGATGACATGAAGTTTGCTGGGATGTGTGGGGGTGCCGGGGGGGCCTGTGGGCCTTCCCTCTCTACAGGTAACGTCCATGAACCCTCACAGCCGTTGTGCTGACGTAGGGTTCCATCTTTTCTAAGGCTGTGAGCTTCCTCACAAACCCGACACGTTCCTCTGAATCTGGGTCCCCCTCTGGGTGCGCCTCTGGGTACATTGTTCCCAGGACCGTGTTCTTGGCTGAGGGGTTCCTGGTTAGTTGGGGGAGTCCCCTCCGTCCCCCGGGCGGGCTGTGACATAGGCGCGGCGAGGGAGGGTGGACACAGGTGGTGGCGGCAGGGGTAGTTAGCTGTCCCTCGCACTCACCACTCATGTGGGTACTTGTGTCTCCCTCCCTTTTGGGAAGAACCTGAATGCTTGCTGTGACCTGTGCCATATCTGGGTGCATGGAGGGTGACACATCTCTGCAACAGGCACTGTGTGGGCGGTGAATAGGTGGGTGGGAGACGCCCAGCCGCAGGGTGGGTGGGGTGGGATGGCAGGAGGAACAGTGGTGCGGTGAGGCCGGCTCGCGGGGAGTGGGTGGGGGTTGACCGGACACCGCTCGCCTTGAGGGGAGAGGGGGGGGGGTCTGGGTGACACTTAAACACTGGTACAATTTACTTGTATATCACTGCACAATGGTGAATGAATCATACACTTGTAGACTGACACACTGTGAGCTCCATTAACACTAAACATGATTGCTAATTTCTGTTTTCTTTTCCAAATATATTTATATAATCACTGGGTGGCACATGGATGACCCCCCCTCGCCGCACCGCACAACAACACCCCCTCCCCCCCACCTTCACTGTGGGAGGCCTACTGGGCGCCGGCGTGGCCCTCACTGCCCTTATATTCCACACTGTAAATTCACCTGTTTTGATCCATTTTGTTGAGATGGTCCACTCTGGGCACTTCCTGTCCACTCCTACACCTTCCCAGGATATTCACACAGCACCTTGTGAAGGCTAGGCTCGGTGGCGCCAGGATGTCACTAGGTATGGCTCAGTAAACAACAGAGCCTCCCTCCACGCGTCCGCCCGCCCCGACACCTCCTATATATATACTATATATATATATATATATATATATATTATATATATATATATATATATATATATATAATATATATATATATATAATAATATATATATATGTAACCTATCAGTCCGTCTGTCTGTCACACACACAGACAGGGTTGCAAAGCAACAAGCTTTGCAACCCAGAGCATGTACTAGCTCTATAACACCACACATGGTGCTAGCCTCTCATATCTCTCTCTCTCCTCTCTCTCTCTCTCTCTCTCTCTCTCTCTCTCAGGTATCCCTACCAGGACGCAAACATTTATAATCATAACGAAATGCAAATACATAACGTTAGAGAGGTTGTTAAGTTACCTGTAAGAGAAAGAGACGTGTGGCACAAGAATGGTGAAGAGGGAGGAGCTGGGGTGGCGCCGGGAGGCTGGTGAGGCTGGCTGCCGTGCACCAGGGCAGGCCAGAGCCAGGGTGGCGCCGGAGGCTGGTGAGGCTGGCTGCCGTGCACCAGGGCAGGCCAGAGCCAGGGTGGCGCCGGGAGGCTGGTAAGGCTGGCTGCCGTGCACCAGGGCAGGCCAGAGCCAGGGTGGCGCCGGGAGGCTGGTGAGGCTGGCTGCCGTGCACCAGGGCAGGCCAGAGCCAGGGTGGCGCCGGGAGGCTGGTGAGGCTGGCTGCCGTGCACCAGGGCAGGCCAGAGCCGGGGTGGCGCCGGGAGGCTGGTGAGGCTGGCTACCGTGCACCAGGGCAGGCCAGAGCCGGGGTGGCGCCGGGAGGCTGGTGAGGCTGCCTGCCGTACACCAGGGCAGGCCGGAGCCAGGGCGGCGCCGGGAGGCTGGTGAGGCTGCCTGCCGTGCACCAGGGCAGGCCAGAGCCGGGGTGGCGCCGGGAGGCTGGTGAGGCTGCCTGCCGTGCACCAGGGCAGGCCAGAGCCGGGTTGGCGCCGGGAGGCTGGTGAGGCTGCCTGCCGTGCACCAGGGCAGGCCAGAGCCGGGGTGGCGCCGGGAGGCTGGTGAGGCTGCCTGCCGTGCACCAGGGCAGGCCAGAGCCGGGTTGGCGCTGGGAGGCTGGTGAGGCTTAACACATTACCCCTACGGGCTCACCATAGCCCGTGCTACTTGGAACATTGTTCCAGGTAGCGAATCTTTAACAACAACAACATGGTGAGGCCGCCTACCATGCACCAGGGCAGGCCACAGCTCACCACGGTCTGTTGACTCACTGCATCATACAAAACAAGGTGTACTAAAACACAGCGACCCAAGCCACCCACCTAACCTAAAAAAATAACGCATAGAAAAAGAGGGTATGTGTGAGGCGCTATCTTTCAAAGGCACTATTATTTTGTACGTTGAGGAACCTGGCGTACTAAGTGCTATATATTAGTTGCGAGAGCGGGTTGCAGGGTGAGTGGCTTAGTGGAGTGTAGTATGGTAGGCCAAGGTGTGTATGGCAGCAGCTGAGGAGACCATGCTGGGTGTGTGGCTTACTGTAGAGCAGCTGAGGAGACCATGCAGGCTGTGTGGCTTACTGTAGAGTAGCTGAGGAGACCATGCAGGGTGTGTGGTTTACTGTAGAGCAGCTGAGAGGAGACCATGCAGGCTGTGTGGCTTACTGTAGAGTAGCTGAGGAGACCATGCAGGGTGTGTGGTTTACTGTAGAGCAGCTGAGAAGACCATGCAGGCTGTGTGACTTACTGTAGAGCAGCTGAGGAGACCATGCAGGGTGTGTGGTTTACTATAGAGTAGCTGAGGAGACCATGCAGTCTGTGTGGCTTACTGTAGAGCAGCTGAGGAGACCATGCAGGCTGTGTGGCTTACTGTAGAGTAGCTGAGGAGACCATGCTGGGTGTGTGGCTTACTGTAGAGCAGCTGAGGAGACCATGCAGGGTGTGTGGCTTACTGTAGAGCAGCTGAGGAGACCATGCAGGCTGTGTGGCTTACTGTAGAGCAGCTGAGGAGACATGCAGGGTGTGTGGCTTACTGTAGAGCAGCTGAGGAGACCATGCAGGCTGTGTGGCTTACTGTAGAGCAGCTGAGGAGACCATGCAGGCTGTGTGGCTTACTGTAGAGCAGCTGAGGAGACCATGCAGGCTGTGTGGCTTACTGTAGAGTAGCTGAGGAGACCATGCAGGGTGTGTGGTTTACTGTAGAGCAGCTGAGAAGACCATGCAGGCTGTGTGGCTTACTGTAGAGCAGCTGAGGAGACCATTCAGGGTGTGTGGTTTACTATAGAGTAGCTGAGGAGACCATGCAGGCTGTGTGGCTTACTGTAGAGCAGCTGAGGAGACCATGCAGGCTGTGTGGCTTACTGTAGCGTAGCTGAGGAGACCATGCTGGGTGTGTGGCTTACTGTAGAGCAGCTGAGGAGACCATGCAGGGTGTGTGGCTTACTGTAGAGCAGCTCAGGAGACCATGCAGGCTGTGTGGCTTACTGTAAAGCAGCTGAGGAGACATGCAGGCTGTGTGGCTTACTGTAGAGCAGCTGAGGAGACCATGCAGGCTGTGTGGCTTACTGTAGAGCAGCTGAGGAGACCATGCAGGCTGTGTGACTTACTGTAGAGCAGCTGAGGAGACCATGCAGGCTGTGTGGCTTACTGTAGAGCAGCTGAGGAGACCATGCAGGCTGTGTGGCTTACTGTAGAGCAGCTGAGGAGACCATGCAGGCTGTGTGGCTTACTGTAGACCAGCTGAGGAGACCATGCAGGCTGTGTGGCTTACTATAGTGCCGAAGAAGTTACCAGGGTTTGATATGCCAAGATGTTTTTGTGTTGTCAACTTCCTCTTTAAGTTGGTAAAAGACTTTACACAAACCATCCTCAGACTGTTCTCGTTTAAGCTGCTGCCAACCCTTGAGAAAATTCATAGATTCATTCTTTACGTGTAACTAAAAGTACTGATTTCTCGAATATTAGTAATGCTTCACCATACTTTGCACTAGGATTCACACAAGGTACGTTCTGAACATGGTCGGGACGTGGATGGCAACATTTGAAAGGGAAGTGCATCTCCTACGACGACATTGGCACTGACCACCAGTTCCCATTTGACTAAGTGATTTGAAAATAAAAACTTCATAAGAATTATTTTCATATATTATTTGTAAAACATTATTTACTGATCTCTGGAAATAACATATCATTTATTATACATAAAACAAATTATTTAATCATTATACTTTGCCTATAGCAATGAAATTTAGCAGCAAAAACAAGTAACTTTAAAAGGAATTAACTCCAAACTGGGTCTCCGCCGCACAGCCTCCCCCCCTTCCCCACCCTCTCCCCCCAGGCCTAACCCCCAAACTCTCCCATTTGATCACTCTTTCAATGCTCACCAGGCAACTATGATTTTTAAATCACCGTGTTTGTTTTACCGATGCATTTGAGCAGATTTTCAGTTTTTACATTTGCACATGTTATCTGTGTGTCTATGTACTCACCTAGTTTTGCTTGCAAGGGTTGAGCTCTGGTTCTTTGGTCCCGCCTCTCAACTGTCAATCAACTGGTGAAAAGATTCCTAAGCCTACTGGGCTCTATCATCTACTTTTGAAACTGTGTATGGAGTCTGCCTCCACCACATCACTGCTGTTGGAAAACCCGACACCATTTAATAATATCAATTCAATAGGCAGTAATATTGCTGCCATTGTATCCACAAGTTAACCCATAGAAAATATAACTTGTAGTGGAATTTTCCGTCTATAGAAAACGGGATATCATTGCCACATACTATTATAATTCACCAGCTATTGTGTCGGGAATTATTCTTAAATACATTAGTCTTTGGACTTTTACCATCATAAAACATCTCATTTAAATTAACTTAATTATTAGTATCAAAATAAAGTAAATGTGACTCTTCTATTAGTTACTGACATTTAGACAAAGTGCCAAGGCGTCAGTGAGGAGGAAGTGGTCAGCCATTGTTGTTAAGACCACAGAGTCGTGGAGCAAATTCGGCTCCTATAAATTCTCTTGGACGAAGTGTTATGGGAGATCAGAGTAGTGGTCTGCCATCATCAACACGCAGTCAACAATCACAAGGGAAGTGTTTTTCCGAAACTCGTATATCTAATCATTTTTGGCCATTAATGTTAGGTAGATATTGGGTGAGCCGGTGAGAGCACAAATAATCAACTCAAAAAAGGTAATTAAACCTTGGTCTTTATCATATATAATATACAGTGTTTTCACAGATATAGCTGTCATATATTAGGATTCTGGCTTTACAGCTAGCACCTTTGACAGGTACAATAAGAGGAAGCAAGACTTGGTGTATCAGTTACTATGGGTGATGGAAGCTGCCTCAAAATAGGATAATTTGGTGTCTACATCCTAGTTATACCTGGTGAATTAAGCCTGCGGTGTAATCAGATATGTAACCTCCTCAATGTATACTAATATATGTAGTTTAATACTGTAGTTTGATTGGCTGCATATATATAAATTCAATATAAACCCACCCCTAATGTGTTAGGATCGATTTGTGAGATTATTGCAGAAATACAGTCCACTTAATATCATACAAATTGCTATCGAAGTATATAAATTAACGTAAATATAAATTCTATATAAATTCATATGAATTAAATATAAATCTCACAGGTTGGTTCCCACAACTGCCTAATGCATTCCATCTGTTCACTACTCTGACGCTAAAAAGTTCTTTCTAAAGTCCCTGTGGCTCATCAACCCCGTCCTCTTAAGCTCATTTTCGTACTCAGTTTCGACCTGTGTCCCCTTGTTCGCGCACCATCCTTATTCAACCGTTTATCTTTATCTACCCTGTCAATTCCTCTGAGAGTTTTGTAGGTAGTGATCATGTATCTCCTAGTTCTTCTGTCTTCCGGCGTCATGAGGTTCAGTGCCAGTAATCTTTCCTCACAGCTCGTTCCTCTCAGCTCGGGAACTTGCCTGGTGGCATACCTCTGAACATTTTCTAACTTCGTTTTGTGTTGGACAAGATGTGGACTCTACGCTGGAGCCTCATATTCCACTAATGGTCTGGTACATGTGGTCAGACCAGTTATAAATTTCAAGTTAAAATTGTAATAATTGAAAACATTGTTAGCCATCAAATTGCCCAGCGTGCAAAGTCAGCTAACGTGCAAGAGATCCATTATTGTCTCACTCCGCGAGACACAGCCAGGCGCCCACACCCAGTTTGTTTCCCTAACCCCGACGTCAGTCTTTGCTCTTCACAACCTTCCTCTCTTGCCGGACACCAACGTCCTTAAAATATATTACATTGACCCTCATCCCTCCGTCACTCACACTGCTACTCCACCATGACCCTCATCTGTTCGTCACTCACACTGCTACTCCACCATGACCCTCTTCTCTCGTCACTCACACTGCTACTCCACCATGACCCTCATCCATCCGTCACTCACACTGCTACTCACCATGACCCTCATCCATCCGTCACTCATACTGCTACTCCACCATGACCCTCATCCGTCCGTCACTCATACTGCTACTCCACCATGACCCTCATCCCTCCGTCACTCGCACTGCTACTCCACCATGGCCCTCATCCCTCCGTCACTCACACTGCTACTCCACCATGACCCTCATTCCTCTGTCACTCACACTGCTACTCCACCATGACCCTCATCTGTCCGTCACTCACACTGCTAATCTACCATGACCCTCATCCGTCCGTCACTCACACTGCTACTCCCACCATGACCCTCATCCCTCTGTCACTCACACTGCTACTCCACTATGACCCTCATCCCTCTGTCATTCACACTGCTACTCCACCATGACCCTCATCCCTCCGTCACTCACACTGCTACTCCACCATGACCCTCATCTGTCCGTCACTCACACTGCTACTCCACCATGACCCTCATCTGTCCGTCACTCACACTGCTACTCCACCATGACCCTCATCTGTCCGTCACTCACACTGCTACTCCACCATGACCCTCATCTGTCCGTCACTCACACTGCTACTCCACCATGACCCTCATCCCTCCGTCACTCACACTGCTACTCCACCATGACCACTCTATCCCACCCCACTTATCCCCATAACAACTACAGTACCTGAATCTACCCACCAGTAAAAATTACCCTACTTCGGTGCGCATTCACAAAACTGTGTCACAATGTTACCCCCCCCCCCTCTACTATGCTTCCAACTCCCTGCCAACACAATTATTTCCCCATCCTTGTCAAGAGAATACATACCACCCCTGCCAACTAAATCTCGCTCACCCCTACTAACACAATGCTTATCACCCTTGTCAACGAACTCCATTTCCCTGCAGTCAGCCACTCCCATGCGCTAAGCCACCCTCTCTCTCTCCCCTCAGCCTCCCTAAGCTCTCCCTTTATTCATACCTCACTCCCAAGCCCAGACTTTTCTCCCCTCCTGCAGAGTTGTACTCACGTTCTCCTCCCTGAAGCCACCACCATACCACCCTGAAGCCACCACCATACCACCCTGAAGCCACCCTCCACATCCCCTAACCTCTCCCGTCAACATCTCATCACGCCCATCAACACAACCTCTCACCCTTCTCCCGCAAACATTCCTCCTCTCTCCCCCGGACACTAACTCTGACCCGCACAGGTCCACCTTCCTTCCACAACCTGAATCAGAGAGAAATCTCACAGAAAAGGCAAAATGTCATCCAAACGTTCACAGAGCAACAGAGGTTCATCCCAATTAGGAAAATATACATATGAACAGCACGTTCACCCAGCACACACCCTCCCCATCTCCCACCCAGCACACACCCTCCCCATCTCCCTCCCAGCACACACCCTCCTCATCTCCCACCCAGCACACACCCTCCCCATCTCCCACCCAGCACACACCCTCCCCATCTCCCTTCCAGCACACACCCTCCCCATCTCCTTCCCAGCACATACCCTCCCCATCTCCTTCCCAGCACACACCCTCCCCATCTCCCTCCCAGCACACACCCTCCCCATCTCCCTCCCAGCACACACCCTCCCCATCTCCCTCCCAGCACACACCCTCCCCATCTCCCTTCCAGCACACACCCTCCCCATCTCCCTCCCAGCACACACCCTCCCCATCTCCCACCCAGCACACACCCTCCCCATCTCCCTCCCAGCACACACCCTCCCCATCTCCCTCCCAGCACACACCCTCCCCATCTCCCTCCCAGCACACACCCCCCCCAGCACACACCCTCCCCTTCTCCCACCCAGCACTAGGTCTACACTAGGTCCGTCATTTAAGCCGAAAGTAGTCCTCCGGAACGCAAATCTGTTTTCTTTTTCATTTTTTTATTAACATATTTATGTACATGTACATTTGTGCAGCAGCCCTAGACTAAGGAACTAGCAAAGAACTAGCTACGTGATGCTAAAAATCCCCATCACACTGCAAGGTTAATCATACAGTGGCATGTGATAAGTAGTCTGCACTGGCAAACTCTGGATGCATTATGAGGATATCCTCAAGAAAACGAGAGTGAATAACGTAATTGCAAAGCTTCAGGTACCTCATTCCAACGAGTCGCAATGGTCTGATAACTGGGCATTCGGTGATGTAGTGTGGGAGATCGTGCTCCAGTTCCTGCTCATAGAGTTTGCACCTGGAGTGCTCAGGATTGGGAGCTCCGTCACCTGTAGCCACCTGCCACAGGTAACCGTAACCCAACCTAATCCTGGCAACCACTGTGTCGCACAGTGGGCGACCAGGTAGCTGACGACCAGCCACCTGGCGGCCTGGTGGCTGAGTGGACAGCTTTCTGGATGCGCAGATCTAGGGACCGGAGATCGATCCACGGCGATGGCGGAAACAAATGGGGAGATTTTCTTTCACCCTGATGCCTCTGTTAACTAGCAGTAAATAGTTAGTACCTAGGAGTTAGGCAACTGTTACTGGCTGCTTCCTGTGTGTCTGTGTTTGTAGAATAAAAAAAGTTGATGACAGTTGGTTCAAAGGAGAGAGGCGGTCCAAAAGAGCCAGAGCTCAACGTCCGCAAGTACAACTAGGTGAATACAGTCTGGTGGACGTTTTGTGCTGCCCATAAATATAGGTTTCAGATCTGAACAAATCTTAGCTTTTAATACTGGTGCTTTCAGGTCGATGGGAGTTAGTAATATCTCTGGTATACCTGGAGATACCTAGGTCTAATTCAACTTCATCTTTGTTACATGCTAATTTGGGTGCAATGTCTGTCATTATGAGGGGTTTTTATTTATATGTGATGGTATCTATAAGAAGGAGATTCGAAACCCTTTACTCTGTACAGCGATTAGCTTATTTATAATTGGTAGTATGAGGTTATTTCTGTCGAATCTAGCTTTTTTTTATTAATACATGAGGTACATCTGCATTAGTGCAGCAACCCTAGACTATATGAAGTGGAGTACAGTGTGTCTAAAAAGCTAACTACGTGATGCTATAAAATCCCCATAACAAAGGATGGTTACTCATACAGAGGCATGTGATAAGCAGTCTGCACTGGCAGACTCCGGAAGCATTTTGAAGATATCATCAACACAAGATTGAATAAGGTAGTAGTGGTAATAAAAGTCCCCATCTCTCAGGATGGTTAGTCATACAAGGCTATATGTTTAGTAGCCTGCACAGGCATATTTTGGGTACACTGTGAGGATATCTTCAAGAATACAAGAGTGAATAAAGTATTTGCGAAGCTCCAGGTACCTCATGCCAACTGGTCTGAAAGGTCTAATAACTGGGCATTCAGTGATGTAGTACGGGAGAGCATGCCGTAGTTTCTGCTCACAAAGTTTGCAACTGGAGTGCTCAGGATTGGGAGATCCGTCACCTGCAGCCACCTGCCACAGGTAACGGTAACCCACCTGATCCTTGCAACCACTGTGTCGCACAGTCTAGTGCGACACAGTTTCAGATCTGAACAAATCATAGCTTTTATACTAGTACTTTCAGGTCGTTGGGGGTCAGTAATTTCTTTCATATCAGATTGGAGTGTTTGGACCAATTCAGTTTTGACAGCAGAGATGGAGATACTTAGATCTAATTCAACTTCATCCTTGTTACACGCTAATTTGGCTGCAACGTCTGTCTCATTATGATGGGTTATATTTATGTGTGAAGGTATCCATACATTGGAGATTCGAGACCCTTTACTCTGTGCAGCAATTAGGTCACTTATAATTGGGAGTATGAGGTTCTTGCTGTCGATCTTCCAAGAGAAGTTTTCGATTGCTTGAAGAGCAGACTTTGAATCACAAAATATTATTCCTCCTCCAATGTTTTTTAATGTACTGGTAGCTAGGTGTAATGCTGCTAGTTCTGCTTGTGTGGAGGTCAGCCAGTTGTTTAACCTGACACTGACAGTCTTTGTGCAAATATTATTTCTATAAAACCTACATGCTGCTGCAGCCCGTCCAGTAGAGGATTGGACTGAGCCGTCGGTGTAGACACAGTGCTCGTGAGATCTTAAATTCTCGATGGAGGAGGCAACTGTTTCAAGTGTGACAGCTTTGAGAAGAGCAAATTTCTCATTATCTTTCTTGGTGACAGGTGTGTATGATACTTGAATGTTGGGGTACAGATAAAGAGGAATATCAGAGACAGGTAGATTGCCTATATGTTAAGTAATGAAGGTTAAAGGTAAATGTTAAGTTTAATGAGATTGTAGGCATTGTTGCTCAGCCATTTATCATAAAAGGAGTGAGTTGGTATGTCGGCACAGTCAATAGGGTGTTAACAGCACTAAATAATTTGTCTCTGAGCAATGCAGGAGATGTAGGGTCTCTCATGACTTTAAGGCAAAATGTGGTGTGGACTTGCATGATTCTCTCTAGTATGGTTGGATGCTTGAGTTCTTCCCGCATGTTGATGATTCTTGGCATCTTGGAGCACCAAGAATTATCCTCATGGCCTCATTCTGCACTACTTCAAGTTTGTCCAACACAGAGAAGGGGAAATTAATTAAGTGCAGAGCATTATAATCACCGAGAGATCTAACAAACATCATATAGAATAGTCTAGCATATTTAATAATGATACCAATATTCTTACCAGTAAGTGTTCTCAATGGTTTTAGTCTTTCTTTTAACCTACGGTGTAGATCATTTACAATGTCACTGTTAATACCAACT
>WNGS01107509.1:0-11562 GCA_020271785.1 Procambarus virginalis | reverse complement strand
CATTTGCATGATTGTGTACTGTGTGTGTGGGTGAGTCAGTAGATGTGATCGCTGACTGATTGCCTAATGATGTCATTAGCATGGGGGGCATGCTGACGGTATCATTATGTGCAGGTTTGTGCAGTGTTATCAGGTATACGATATTACTGTCCTAGGAACTGTGTTGAGGATTAAAGGGACCCTTTGAGTATTCAGGGAAATTCTCAGTCACTTAATGGGAGCGAGCAATTGTTAATTTGCCTAATTATGGGAGAATTAGTGCCAGCTGTCCGCGTAGAGCGACGGTGTCTTATATTAACGTATATTGTCTTGCTGAAGCCACCGGGATCGGGCGATCTTTTGCAACGTTTGCAAGATTAGAGGGACAGTAAGATTGGTATACCTTGATTGTTGCAAAACCGTGTGTTATCACTGTGTGGGCATAGTAATTAACGAGTTGCAGTAGTCGCAACTGTATGTGGGCAGTGCTATTTTATGTTTTGCATGCCATTATATGTGTGACCTATGTAACCTTAGGGTTACTTTGTTTCTTTGAGTTGTGTGGAGTACTTAAGGATTCAGTGAGTTAATTAGGGGTAATTAACTGGATAAGGGGTGCACACTTGAAGTTGTTGAATGAGTGAGTGCTGTTATGGGAGAACAGTGTTGAACTTGAGCTTGTGGGAATACGTGTCCGGTGCAATTAATTGTCCGTGTGACAATTAATTGACCACTCTAGCTAATTATGTAATTAGCATTCTCATCATGAATTCACGTAGTGGGAGAGGATCTGTCAGAGTCTGTCAGTGATAGTGCTAACGTCAGTTGCTCGAGACTAACTGCCTTTCAGGGTTGGGGCAATTAGTGGCTCATGATAATTAGTGGAGTAATTAACGTCTGGAGTCTTGAGGACTCAGATGACTCGGTAAAGCGAGGTCATGGGGTTAGCATAATACGTTATATTAATCATATTCTGTCTGGTGACAGTGGATTAAGTTGCACTCATTGTTAATTAGGGTAATTAACTCCTCTTCCGTGAATTCACAGTGTTTGATGAGACCTGCTTAGGCAGTGCGGAGTGAGACGTATTTATGTATGATTAATTATCGGTCCTGGTGACAGTTAATTAATTGCTCAAGGCTAATTAGGGTAATTAGCACTCATTAGTAAGTAAACGTAATTAGTGATACACAGACTGTTGAGAAGCCACCCACTTGGGGTAGGCTTAGTTAACGTAACTCAATTGGGATGTAATTAGTGGTCCGTTTGACCTTAATTAAGAATTACTCACTGAATACTTGCAAGGAGTCAAGTGTGATGTAATTTAAGAGTTTGAGTTATTGTGACAAGAGGACTTGTGTTAACGTAGAGTACTATCATGTTGTTGTCTAGAGTGAGACACTTGTTGTTATTAAAGTAGTACTTGTTGCTGACTGCTGTGATCAGTCAATTTCCATCATTATTCACATAATCAATGTTGCAATTGATTAAGGCAATTTCTTTTGGTTATCGTCTAGTGACGAGGGTAAAGTAACTTAGGGATGAGTGGAGCTGTGTCCCAGAATCCCACCTTGCCTGACTGTGTTCACTTTAGTTGTGATAGGGGGAGTCACTGTTAGACTACCCACCTGATTACGGGGGTCTCTCCTGTTGGGAGGGAGGGCCTTAAGCTTGTGATTAGAGTAGCTGCCACTAGGAAGTCGTGTCACTATTGATTGCTTGCTTGTGTCATCAGTGGAAAATTGTTCAGTTAGTTCATGTTGTCAGCCCGAAGTGTCAGCAGGATGGAGCCTGCTGTCATTTCTCGAGGGGCTGTTGAATAGCTGTGTTGCAAATGCCACTGGTTGGACTGTAACGTAATTAAATCACACGCTGTGGTGTAACTTAGTCTGTGATATTTTTCTTTGAGTTTGCAATATTGCGTCATCAGTGGGCACACCTGTGTTCAGGTTAGTTCAGTATGCAGCCACACAGCAAGGGTTGCTATTTAGCTGTTGGTTATGGTGCCACTGGATGGACATTAACGTAAAGATTAATTTGAGGAAGGGTGCTGGAGTTGCCAGTGAACCCATTAGTTATTGATGTCATTGAAAGGCTACTGATTTGATTGCATTGCAACCGCTATTGCAGGTGTAGACTGCACTGAGGCGTAGAACAGTTAGGAGGTTACTGGAGACGTGTTCCAGAACTCACTGTGTCATTTGTTGTAATTGTGATTATAGATCTGTTAGTTCTTGCTTGCGTGTTGATTCCTCTGTGGGCACGCTTATGTTCGAGTAACGTCATTGACATTCTTTTGTTTTGATGTAGTAGTCTAGTCTCTTGTTATAATAAATTGTTATTTGTTAACAGTCTTTGATGTCAACCTTCAACTATTCTGTACCACTCCCATTGTTCTGATATATTTGATATTGTTGTTTTAAATCTTTGATATGACGGCTGCGCTCTTGGGAATTCGAATTCCAATTCATAGCGCCACACAACAAATATAAAATTTGATTGTGAGAACCCGTCGGTTACCCTTTATTGGTTTTAACGTCATGTTTAACTAGGAGGAACCAGCGGCCTATTGTGGACAGGTTTCCACCCCTGCTGGTGGAAGCCTGGCGGTTTGCTCCCGCTTCTCCTTTTTCTACTGGACTCATGCTTAACTGCCAAGAGCAGCCTTTAAACTTGTAGTCCACCTCCTAAGGGAGGTAGGCGTAGAGAAAAATCTCACACTCACTTCCCCCTTTAGAGCAGGAGAGATTGCTGAAATAGAGGGAATACAGAGAACATATACGGCACGCATAGACGCGATAAAGCACCTAAATTATTGGGATCGTCTCAAAGCTCTCCAAATGTACTCACTAGAAAGAAGACGAGAGAGATATCAAATAATATACACCTGGAAGATACTGGAGGGCCAGGTCCCAAATCTACACAGTAAAATAACAACGTACTGGAGTGAACGATATGGAAGAAAATGCAGAATAGAGCCAGTGAAGAGCAGGGGTGCCATAGGCACAATCAGAGAACACTGTATAAACATCAGAGGTCCGCGGTTGTTCAACGTCCTCCCAGCAAGCATAAGAAATATTACCGGAACAACCGTGGACATCTTCAAGAGGAAACTAGATTTATTCCTCCAAGGAGTTCCGGACCAGCCGGGCTGTGGTGGGTATGTGGGCCTGCGGGCCGCTCCAAGCAACAGCCTAGTGGACCAAACTCTCACAAGTCAAGCCTGGCCTCGGGCCGGGCTTGGGGAGTAGAAGAACTCCCAGAACCCCATCAACCAGGTATCAACCAGGGCAGACTAGGAGCCTGGAGTATTAACATAATGGCCTTATAGAGTAAGACAGCGGCGTCTCCCAGCGACTGGTGGCTGCCGCCTTCGTTGGCCAGTTATGGAAGAGCACACTGTGTTGGCACGCGGAGGACAGCGGCACCCGGAGGGCAGCGGCACCCGGAGGGCAGCGGCACGCGGAGGACAGCGGCACTCGGAGGGCAGCGGCACGCGGAGGGCAGCGGCACACGGAGGACAGCGGCACACGGAGGGCAGCGGCACACGGAGGACAGCGGCACACGGAGGACAGCGGCACACGAAGGGCAGCGGCACCCGGAGGGCAGCGGCACCCGGAGGGCAGCGGCACGCGGAGGACAGCGGCACCCGGAGGACAGCGGCACACGGAGGGCAGCGGCACACGGAGGACAGCGGCACACGGAGGGCAGCGGCACCCGGAGGACAGCGGCACCCGGAGGACAGCGGCACACGGAGGACAGCGGCACACGGAGGGCAGCGGCACCCGGAGGACAGCGGCACACGGAGGACAGCGGCACCCGGAGGACAGCGGCACACGGAGGACAGCGGCACACGGAGGACAGCGGCACCCGGAGGGCAGCGGCACCCGGAGGGCAGCGGCACCCGGAGGGCAGCGGCACACGGAGGACAGCGGCACACGGAGGGCAGCGGCACACGGAGGACAGCGGCACCCGGAGGGCAGCGGCACCCGGAGGGCAGCGGCACACGGAGGACAGCGGCACACGGAGGGCAGCAGCACACGGAGGGCAGCGGCACCCGGAGGGCAGCGGCACGCGGAGGGCAGCGGCACCCGGAGGGCAGCGGCACACGGAGGGCAGCGGCACACGGAGGACAGTGGCACACGGAGGGCAGCGGCACCCGGAGGACAGCGGCACTCGGAGGGCAGCGGCACGCGGAGGGCAGCGGCACACGGAGGACAGCGGCACACGGAGGGCAGCGGCACACGGAGGACAGCGGCACACGGAGGACAGCGGCACACGAAGGGCAGCGGCACCCGGAGGGCAGCGGCACCCGGAGGGCAGCGGCACGCGGAGGACAGCGGCACCCGGAGGACAGCGGCACACGGAGGACAGCGGCACACGAGGGCAGCGGCACCCGGAGGACAGCGGCACCCGAGGACAGCGGCACACGGAGGACAGCGGCACACGGAGGGCAGCGGCACCCGGAGGACAGCGGCACACGGAGGACAGCGGCACCCGGAGGACAGCGGCACACGGAGGACAGCGGCACACGGAGGACAGCGGCACCCGGAGGGCAGCGGCACCCGGAGGGCAGCGGCACCCGGAGGGCAGCGGCACACGGAGGACAGCGGCACACGGAGGGCAGCGGCACACGGAGGACAGCGGCACCCGGAGGGCAGCGGCACCCGGAGGGCAGCGGCACACGGAGGACAGCGGCACACGGAGGGCAGCAGCACACGGAGGACAGCGGCACCCGGAGGGCAGCGGCACGCGGAGGGCAGCGGCACCCGGAGGGCAGCGGCACACGGAGAACAGCGGCACCCGGAGGGCAGCGGCACCCGGAGGACAGCGGCACCCGGAGGGCAGCGGCACCCGGAGGGCAGCGGCACCCGGAGGGCAGCGGCACCCGGAGGGCAGCGGCACACGGAGGACAGCGGCACACGGAGGACAGCGGCACCCGGAGGGCAGCGGCACCCGGAGGGCAGCGGCACCCGGAGGACAGCGGCACCCGGAGGGCAGCGGCACCCGGAGGGCAGCGGCACACGGAGGGCAGCGGCACGCGGAGGGCAGCGGCACGCGGAGGGCAGCCGCACGCGGAGGGCAGCGGCACGCGGAGGGCAGCGGCACGCGGAGGGCAGCGGCACGCGGAGGGCAGCGGCACGCGGAGGGCAGCGGCACGCGGAGGGCAGCGGCACGCGGAGGGCAGCGGCACGCGGAGGGCAGCGGCACACGGAGGGCAGCAGCACACGGAGGGCAGCAGCACACGAAGTCACCACAATCCACCGACCCATCATAGGAACCCTCAATAGAGCCAAAATACAAAGTTACAATCCATTACCAATATGTACCCTTGTTTTCTTGAAAAGATCCCTTAAACCCTCCGCAAGTGTCATCTTAAATATGACAGGAATCAATATTTCCCCGCAGAATATATATATATATATATGGAACACCAACCTCCCCGAAGAACACTGCGAAGAACATATTACATTCACCTTGTGCTGGATAGACAAACACGAAGGCTGGAACCTGGATCCTGGAACCCTCCATTGAAAACATGATCCAGGAACCCTTGAAAACAGGATCCTGGAACCCTTGAAAACAGGATCCTGGAACCCTTGAAAACAGGATCCTGGAACCCTTGAACACAGGATCCAGGAACCCTTGAAAACAGGATCCTGGAACCCTTGAACACAGGATCCAGGAACCCTTGAAAACAGGATCCTGGAACCCTTGAAAACAGGATCCAGGAACCCTTGAAAACAGGATCCAGGAACCCTTGAAAACAGGAGAAAGACTGGTGTTGAGGGCGGGGATGAGACAGTGGAGAAAGCCAGAACCTGGTAGGGAGGGGGGGGGGACTGCCTTACACCCGCCGGCAGCACACTCCGTGTAATTGGGTGTCGCCCCGCACGGTTTTTGCGTGTGCCTTACGGTAACACCCCCTGGCATCCTGCTCCTCCTCCTGCCCACACACACACACACACCTCTTCCTCCATTTCCCTCTTCCCCCCTTCTGCCCCAGTGCCCACACCTACCCCTGAGTTCCCCATGACTAATACAACCTTCCTCCCATTCTCACTATCCATGTTCCACCTGCCCCTCTTCTCCCCACCCCCTCTATCCTTCCCCCCCCCCCAACCTCTCAACCTCTATCTGACTCCCAACCTTACGCTACCTCTCAACCCCTCTATGCCTATCAGATCCTCCCTAATCGTCAGACCTAGTATGCCCTTCCTACTCCAGACCTACCTACCAAGGCCCTACCCCAGACCTTCCTACCTACCTTCCTAGATAACCAGCCCCCATTCGCCCCAAGCACCCCTCCCGACCCCTTTCATCCCCCAGACACCCCTCAGATCCCCTCAGATCCCCTCAGACCCCAGAGAAAGGGCGAACTCTGGTACAAGAGTTTCCATGAAGAATCTCAAGGTTTGGTACACCAATGCTGATGGGGTATCTAATAAAGCAGAAGAGATAAAAGAAAGAGTGAGTGAGGCAGATCCTGACATAGTTGCAATAGTGGAAACGAAAATAAATGACATGATCTCGGATGCAATCTTTCCAGAGGGCTATCAGGTGATAAGAAAAGAGAGGACACAGAGACAGGGAGGGGGAGTGGCACTCCTAATAAAGCGGAAATGGAAGTTTGAAGACCTGGGAAAAAGGTTACCAATGCTGGAAGAAGGCAAATGTCGTACCGATTTTCAAGAAAGGCGATAGGGAGGAGGCACTTAACTATAGACCTGTATCACTGACAAGCATTCCCTGTAAAATACTTGAAAGAATAATTAGGCTACGACTGGTTGCACACCTGGAGAACGATAGGTTTGTGAACAAACATCAACATGGGTTCTGGAAAGGGAAATCGTGCCTAACAAACCTTTTGGAATTCTATGATAAAATAAGGAGGATAAGACAGGAAAGAGATGGTTGGGCAGACTGTATATTTCTGGACTGCCAAAAAGCCTTTGATATAGTACCGCACATGAGACCGCTGTTCAAACTCAAGAGGCAGGCGGGGGTGGGGGGAAAGGTCCTAGCATGGATAAGGAACTACCTAACAGGAAGGAGCCAAAGACTTACTGTAAGGGCGGGAAGTTGGACTGGTGAACAGTAACGAGTGGAGTACCACAAGGATCGGTGCTGGGACCAATTCTATTTCTAATATATGTTAACGACATGTTTACAGGAGTAGAGTCCTACATGTCGATGTTCGCGGATGACGCAAAATTGATGAGAAGAGTTGTGACAGATGAGGATTCCAGGATCCTCCAAGAGGACCTGAACAGGTTGCAGAGATGGTCAGAGAAATGACTACTGGTGTTCAACACGAGCAAATGTAAAGTTATGGAAATGGGACTAGGAGATAGGAGACCAAAGGGTCAGTACACAATGAAGGGGAACTCCCTGCCTGTGACGACGCGAGAAAGAGACCTGGGCGTAGACGTAACACCTAATCTATCTCCTGAAGCACATATAAATAGGATAACGACAGCAGAGTACTCTACACTGGCAAAAGTTAGAACGTCATTCAGAAACCTAAGTAATTAGGCATTTAGGGCGCTTTACACTGCCTACGTGAGGCCAGTCTTAGAGTATACCGCCTCATCATGGAGTCCCATCTAAAGAAACACATAATGAAACTGGAAAAGGTTCAGAGGTTTGCAACGAGACTCGTCCCAGAGTTACGAGGGATGGGGTATGAGGAGCGCCTGAAGGAACTGAGCCTTACGACACTAGAAAGAAGAAGGGAGAGGGGGGACATGATAGGAACGTATAAAATACGCAGGGGGATTGACAGAGTGGACATAGACGAAATGTTCACACGTAATAGTAACAGAACGAGGGGACATGGATGGAAGTTAGAAACTCAGATGAGTCACAGAGATGTTAGGAAGTTTTCTTTTAGCGTGAGAGTAGTGGGAAAATGGAATGCACTTAAGGAACAGGTTGTGGAAGCAAATACTATTCATAATTTTAAAACTAGGTATGATAGGGAAATAGAACCGGAGTCATTGCTGTAAACAACTGATGCTCGAAAGGCGGGATCCAAGAGTCAATGCTCGATCCTGCAGACACAACTAGGTGAGTACAACTAGGTGAGTACACACACACACACACACATACACACACACACAGAATCAGAATCTTGTACACCACATATGTAAGACCAATCCTGGAGTATGCAGCCCCAGCATGGAGCCCGTACCTTGTCAAGCACAAGACGAAGCTGGAAAAAGTCCAAAGGTATGCCACTAGACTAGTCCCAGAACTAAGAGGCATGAGTTACGAGGAAAGGCTGCGGGAAATGCACCTTACGACACTGGAAGACAGAAGAGTAAGGGGAGATATGATCGCAACCTACAAAATCCTCAGAGGAATCGACCGGGTAGACAAGGACAAACTATTCAACACTGGGGGGACGCGAACAAGGGGACACAGGTGGAAACTGAGTACCCACATGAGCCACAGAGACGTTAGAAGGAACTTTTTCAGTGTCAGAGTAGTTAACGGATGGAATGCATTAGGCAGTGATGTGGTGGAGGCTGACTCCATACACAGTTTCAAGTGTAGATATGATAGAGCCCAGTAGGCTCAGGAATCTGTACACCAGTTGATTGACAGTTGAGAGGCGGGACCAAAGAGCCAAAGCTCAACCCCCGCAAGCACAAATAGGTGAGTACAAATAGGTGAGTACACACACACACCACACACACACACACACACACACCACACACACACACACACACACACACACACACACACACACACACACACACACACACACATGAGAAAGGAATGGAGTTTTAAGGAGATGGCTATCCCGGGCTGTGAGGGTTTCAGAGACTACATAGCAGGCACCATAACAATGGGAGGACCAAGGATAGTAGTAGCAGTAATATATAACCCTCCACCAAATGACAGAAGACCCAATCAAGAGTATGAAAATAACAACATGGCAGTTAACACTATAATTGAGAGGGCAGCCTCTGCTGCCTGTAGAAATAGATCCCACCTGCTCATCATGGGGGACTTCAATCACGGAAGAATTGATTGGGAGAACAAGGAACCGCATGGCGGCGAGGATACGTGGAGAGCCAAACTACTCGAGGTGGTGACTAGAAACTTCTTAACCCAGCATGTCAGAGAACCCACAAGGATGAGAGGAAATGACGAACCAGCGAGACTCGACCTGGTCTTCACCCTGAACGACTCTGACATAAGAGAAATCGGTTTTGAGGCCCCAGTAGGGATGAGCGACCACAGTGTATTGGAGTTTGAGTACCTGATTGAAGAAGGGTTATTGAACTCGAGGAGAGATACTGAAACCAAAAGGTTAGCATACCGAAAGGGAAACTATGAGGAGATAAGAAAATTCCTAACAGACATAGCATGGGAAACAGAGCTCAGGGAAAAGACGGCCCAAGATATGATGGACTACATCACGCAAAAGTGCAAGGAAGCAGCAAACAAGTTTGTCCCAGCCCAAAAGGAAACAGTGAAATGAAGATGAGAAACCCATGGTTTAATCAGAGATGTAGGCTAGCTAAGCAACAAAGTAAAAGGACATGGAGAAACTATAGGAATAACAGGACACTGGAGAGCAGAGAAAGATACCAGAATGCCAGGAATGAATATGTCAGGATGAGAAGAGAGGCGGAAAGACAATACGAAAACGACATCGCAAGCAAGGCAAAGACTCAGCCTAAATTGCTGCATAGCCACATCAGAGAAAAACAACAGTAAAGGAACAGGTTATGAAATTAAGGATAGGGGCAGAAGGATTCACTACAAACGACAAGGAAGTTGTGAGGAACTGAATAAGAAATTCCAAGAGGTCTTCACCCTAGAACAAGGAGAAATCCCAGAGTTAGAGAGGGGATAGCTAACCAGGAACCACTGGAAGAGTTTGAGATTACAAGCGGGGAAGTAAAAAGTGTTTACTAGAGTTGGATGTGACAAAGGCTATAGGCCCAGATGGAATCTCTCCTTGGATACTTAAGGAAGGAGCAGAAGAACTGTGCCTACCACTCTCCATAGTGTATAACAAATCTCTGGCAACAGGGGAACTGCCAGAAATTTGGAAAGCAGCTAATGTAGTCCCGATATACAAGAAAGGGGATAGACAGGAGGCACTGAATTACAGGCCAGTGTCCCTAACCTGCATACCATGCAAGCTGATGGAGAAGATTGTGCGAAGAAAGCTAGTGGAGCACCTGGAGCGAAAGAACTTTGTAACACAGCACCAACATGGATTCAGGGATGGCAGGTCCTGCCTCACAGGGTTACTTGAATTCTACGACCAGGCAACAAAAATAAGGCAAGAAAGAGAAGGGTGGGCAGACTGCATATTTTTGGATTGTCAGAAAGCCTTTGATACAGTGCCACACAAGAGGCTAGTGAAAAAGCTGAGATGCAGGCTGGAGTGAAAGGGAAGGTACTCCGTTGGATACAGGAGTACCTAAGCAACAGGAGACGAGTCAGTGTGAGGGGTGAGGTCTCAGATTGGCGAGACGTTACAAGTGGAGTCCCGCAGGGGTCAGTCCTTGGACCTATACTGTTTCTGATATATGTAAATGATCTCCCAGAGGGTATAGAATCGTTTCTCTCAATGTTTGCCGATGATGCAAAAATTATGAGGAGGATTGAAACTGAGGACGATAGTAGGAGGCTACAAGACGACCTAGACAGACTGAGTGAATGGTCCAACAAATGGCTGTTGAAGTTCAACCCGAGTAAATGCAAAGTAATGAAACTAGGCAGTGGAAACAGGAGGCCAGACACAGGATACAGAATAGGAGATGAAGTACTTAATGAAACGGACAGAGAGAAAGATCTAGGAGTTGATATCACACCAAACCTGTCTCCTGAAGCCCACATAAAAAGGATAACATCTGCGGCATATGCGAGGCTGGCTAACATCAGAACAGCGTTCAGGAACCTGTGTAAGGAATCATTCAGAATCTTGTACACCACATATGTAAGACCAATCCTGGAGTATGCAGCCCCAGCATGGAGCCCGTACCTTGTCAAGCACAAGACGAAGCTGGAAAAAGTCCAAAGGTATGCCACTAGACTAGTCCCAGAACTAAGAGGCATGAGTTACGAGGAAAGGCTGCGGGAAATGCACCTTACGACACTGGAAGACAGAAGAGTAAGGGGAGATATGATCACAACCTACAAAATCCTCAGAGGAATCGACCGGGTAGACAAGGACAAACTATTCAACACTGGGGGGACGCGAACAAGGGGACACAGGTGGAAACTGAGTACCCACATGAGCCACAGAGACGTTAGAAGGAACTTTTTCAGTGTCAGAGTAGTTAACGGATGGAATGCTTAGGCAGTGATGTGGTGGAGGCTGACTCCATACACAGTTTCAAGTGTAGATATGATAGAGCCCAGTAGGCTCAGGAATCTGTACACCGTTGATTGACAGTTGAGAGGCGGGACCAAAGAGCCAAAGCTCAACCCCCGCAAGCACAAATAGGTGAGTACAAATAGGTGAGTACACCACACACACACCACAACACACACACACACCACCACACACACACACACACACACCAACACACACACACACACCACACACAACAA
>WNGS01107505.1:0-11437 GCA_020271785.1 Procambarus virginalis | reverse complement strand
TTGTTCTATTAGTCCCATATGTGAATGTTTCCTCACGTATCTATCATAATATTTAATGCTACAACTTTCAGGTCTTTGTGAATTCACTCACTAGCAAGGTGAGTCACTAGCAAGGTCACTCACAGCAAGGTGAGTCCTTGCTAGTGCTGGTGCTGGTCCAGTTGCCTGGGCATCCTAAGAAGGTGAGTCCTTGCTAGTGCTGGTCCTGTAGGCCTACTGTGAAATCATACCAAAACTTTTGAATCATAGTTTGTCTCTTTGTTGCCAACCACAAAGATTATAATATCTTTCGTGTCCTTTAGGTGTCGGTAATAATCTGTCAGCTCTTCATTATCAGTTACAGCAACTAAATCAAGCAGATCATTAACCTTTTGCAATGATGTAGATATGGAATAGATACCACACTGTCATCTTCCTCTTCCACATGCTCATCATTATTACCAGTAACTGACTAGATAATCTCATCATCAGCTAATTCACCATAACCTGGATCATCAGCATCATTATCTAACCATGCATTCACATCAGAAACTGCAAATCTTCCTCACCTGCATCTCTGAATGTCTCAAAAATCACATTATCAAAGCCCTCAAAATCATAGTAATCTTTGTCTTCATTCTAACCAGGTACCGGACTCAGAATTTTATTCCTGCATTCTTTAATGTGGTGACTTTCAACTCGCTCCATTCTTGGGCCTAGTTGTAAATTGCGTCATTAATTAAATATTTCTTGAAGTTTTCTATGTTCTACTAACCTTTGTATCCTTATTAGTCACTGTGCTGCTCGGGCTCAAAATATGGCACCCCCCCCCCCCCCTGTGCGCAGGAAATAAATTCTTGGCAAATTTTTTTTTCTCTTCTAATGCAGTATTGTTAAATAAAGTCTGGTCACGGGAAACTAAAAAAATAAATATTGTATGTGACATACTTTAGCCGTGATGGAGCTGGGAAGTTGAGGAGATTATGTGCGCTAGGCGATGGAGCGCTCGGGGTTCATCGCTATGCTCAAAATTATGGGGCTTATATATATATTATATATATATATATATATAATATATATATATATATATATATATATATATTATATATATATATATATATATATATATATATATGTGACATATATTATATGCTACGATCAATCAAACAGTGTTTTTGCTGTTATTACACATATTCACACATTGTATATTCCCATCTACATATGTGTTCACCATAACGAACCACTAAGTTGGATGGTGAACCTAAAAACAAGATTGAGCTGCCATATCCAGCCAGCCCTCCTTCACTCCTCAAACACCTACTCGCCAACATTCCTCCTCCCACCATACTGTTATTGTTTTTATTACACTATTTACACACATATGTATAAATATCAACATGTTTTATTCACCATACTATACAACTAAGCTGGTATTGTTCCAAACAGTACAGTGGCCACATACACTGCATTACAAGTCACACAGTAACTAAAATGCTACGAGTACGACGCCACCTCCCTCACCAAAATGGCTCCTCCCTATATATACTATATTATGTATATTACACTATATATTGTGACGGTGTTCCCCCCCTTCTAATTCTCCCACGCCTGCTGTAAGAGTCATGTCCACTATTCCCGAGCGTTCTCTACATTGCAGGCATCAATTGAACATGTGTGGGAGAGAACAGTATTCTCGATGAGCCGAGAAATTTGCGAAATAGAACATTTTGGCCTGTGGGATAGGCCCTTTAGGGAGCCAATATGGCGCTGGCGAGTCTGTTCTCCCGCCAAAACTGTGTGACGTCAGTGGCGCCAGATTGGTCACCGTCAGCGACGTGGCACTGGGAGCCAATGAAAACCAACTTTGGGAAAAGTGACGTCACATAGGCATGGGGGTCCGGCCGTGTTGGCGCCGTGGCGATATCAGTCTTTCACGACACGTCCGAGAGGTAGGACGCGCGATCGGTCATCCTGTCAGAGTGACGGATTTACCGAACTCCGGTGGATGTAAGCGTCTCCAGTTGTTGGCACGCACTCTGTGAGGTCTTCCTGCAACCCAGATGTGGCTCAGATAAGGAATTGACAGAATATTGAGCAACAAGTGCTCAGGGACAGGTGCGTTGCAAGAAGTGGGCCGGGCATCGACGTGTGTCGTCGTTGGCAGTTCACCAGTATAAGAGACAGCTTAGTGGCCGGGCCACCCACCGTGAGTGAACCGGTTGACAGCCTTGTCAACCAGGTTGAACGTGTGATCGACGATCCTGTCAAGTTTGACAGTAACCCCACCTTCGTGGAACCCTACGAGTCAACAGTTGGATGCAAGCACGTCGAGAAGTCTTCCCAAATACCTAGCGATATATCTAGACGACGAGGGAATTGACAGTGTTGTGAGCTTCAAGTGCTCTGAAGTCGGGTGCTGTGCGTGTGGAGCTTAAGCAGTATCGTCTGGGACGGCTGATAACTTCACAGTGACTTCGTAGTGGTGAGAGGCAGTTACTCTGGGAGTACAGTGACAAGAACTAATTGGGAAACGTACGACGACCGCCGAGACGTAGGCTGGCTGCCGTAGTTGGGAGGAAAGTTGACGGCCAGGAGACCGACTTCAACCCTGCGACGTACTGTAGAGGAAGGAGCACGGACCTGCTGTGTACAGAAGCGGCGAGACGCGACATCCTAAGGCGTGGGCTTGTGTTTCTGGATGGTGAACGAGGCGAGAGCCTGGACCAGGAGCTACAACCCAACTGTCATCCTAGGATAGGTGAAGTAGGTGTTTACAGTTACCCTCCCATTTCCCCTTTAGTTAGCTATATATATTTCTTGTCAGGATATTTTATATGTCGTGAGCAAGTCTCACTTGAGTCTAAGTCACAGAGAGCACAGTATGTGGTGAGCCTGCCCAGAGCGCTCACAGTATCAGTTTACATATATATCTATGTGTGGGTGTGTGCAAGCACCAAGATTCATCAGAGAATTTACTGTGACTATTATTATTAATCTCCAGTGAGTATTATTATATATATATATTGGTAGTAAACCAGATATTGGTGTGTTGATCTCTATAATCTATTGATATAAATGCCTGTGGATTGATCTCTATAATCTATTGATATAAGTGCCCGTGTGTTGATCTCTATAATCTATCGATATAAATGCCTGTGTGTTGATCTCTATGATCTATTGATATAAATGCCTGTGTATTGATCTTCATGATTTATATATATATATGCCTGAAATTTGATTACTGATTTATATATGACATGACTGTGTACTGAATAATATCATATACGTGAAGTGATTGCCAGTGATATCTCTTTAAGAGAAAGTATAGATATAAAGAAAAGTTCAGTGATCAAGCGAGTGCATTCACAGTAAATATTATTAAGAATAGAGTAATCTTTTGGTACGGTGAAAAGTCACTGTGAGAGTATTGTGAATAAGATGTTGATCGTGAGGCCAGTGAAATCATAAGTAAGCCATGTGAATGTTGAATAGTGTTTTGGAAAAAGTTAAATAAACGGGGATCGTGACAGAATTAGAAAACAAGTACTAGTCTGTTCCCACGATCGCGAGGGTCCCGGTCAGCTGACATCTGACAGGTGACGCGTGGCGCTGCCGATGTTACCATATCGGTGCGCTCTAGAATATTATGCTATGAATGGAGCAATTGTCATATATTATTCCTGATACATTGATGCATATATATTTCTCGTTGTCTTTTAAGTAAAATACCAAAACTCTTTGGTGTTTGATATCATCCCCTCCATTTATCTTGTGACCGTGTAATGAAGTAAAGCAGAGTGACCTGCCTGATACTATATTACTGGAATTTGCTCTTGCCACATTACACCTGACCACTGCAGTGTTACTGGACACCTAAAAAAACCAGTTGGCGACCTTGAAGGCTGTGTAAGAGTTCGGTGTCGGAGCGGGCCACAGATTGAGGGAACGATCTGTGCCCTCACTCATCTTGCAATTTAAAGGCCGGTTGTGAGACCGACTGGGTACTCTCCGAGGCCAGCAGTGGAGCCTAGAGGATCGAGGGAAGACCCGCCGAACGACGGTGAGTAAGGGTTATTGTTGGAGCAACCACCTGGAAAGGAGATCCAGTCTACTGTTGCTTTAACCCTTACACTGCTCAGGGGTCCTGGGGACATTTACACCCCTGTGCGCAAGAAAAAAAAATTCCAAAAAATTTTTTCGTCTTCTAAACACGTTAATTTGTGTCCCCTGAGCACGGGAAAAATAGCAAAAAAATCGTAGGTCACATATTTTGGGCGCAATTGACCGAGGAAGTCTGGCAAAAAGTGGGCGTTGACAGAGCGGTCGCCAGGGCCGGTCAGCGTCACCCGCGCTGACAGATGGGAGTTGCCACAAAGATATTATTACCTAATTGTTTCAATGTCTCCGATTGATTTTTTCTTAGTTTTTTTGCAGTAATATTATTCAATAGTGTGTATTGTAATATATTTATATAATAAAAGTGGTGAATAATCGCTATACTCAAACGTATGGTGTGCATATTAGTAATTCAATTATTATGTTCATAAAACAATAAACAAATAGTTTTGCTGCTATTACACTCTATACACAGGTTATATATAAGTATCTGCATATTTTGGTTACCATAACGAACCACTAAGTTGGTATTGAGAGTCGAAAAGCAACGAAGAGTTACCGCTACACACCAGCCAGCCACTCGCTGCCACTCCCTCAACACACGCACTAAACTTTCTCCCCCAACAATACCATTTGTGGTGTTATTACACTATATACAGACGTTATATATAAGTATGTATATATTTTGTTCACCACAACTGTACAGCTAAGCTGATATAGTTAGTTCAGGCACTAAGAGTCGTCGGTATGCACAGCTGGCGGCTGGCGGCTCCCTCACTCATTCAAGGTCACACACACACTAAACTTTCTCCCCCAACAATACTGTTTGCTGCTATTACACTCTATACACAGGTTATATATAAGTATTTGCATATTTTGGTCACCATTACGAACCACTAAGTTGGTATTGAGAGTCGAAGAGCAACGAAGAGTTACCGCCACACACCAGCCAGCCACTCGCTGCCACTCCCTCAACACACGCACTAAACTTTCTCCCCCAACAATACCATTTGTGGTGTTATTACACTATATACAGACGTTATATATAAGTATGTATATATTTTGTTCACCACAACTGTACAGCTAAGCTGATATAGTTAGTTCAGGCACTAAGAGTCGTCGGTATACACAGCTGGCGGCTGGCGGCTCCCTCACTCATTCAAGGTCACACGCACTAAACTTTCTCCCCCAACAATACTGTTTTCAGTGTTATTACCCTATATACACATATTATATATAAATATCTACATGTTTTATGCACTGTAACTGTACACCTAAGCTTGTAGTGCGCCCAAAGAGCATAGTGGCCACCCTCTAAACAGCTTGACAAATCGTGCAGACGACGTCACCTCCGTCACCCAAATGGCTCCTCCCAGCATAATCCTTTTGCTGTTATTACACTAATACACACATTATATATAAGTATCTACATTTGTGTTCACCATAGAGAACCACTGAGCTGGTATGGTGAATGTAAACAATAACAGGTGGCCACACAGTCAGTAAACGATGCTGTCTTCCTCAGTCTCTCAGCATCACTCCTCCCACAGCGCTAATTATTACAACAATCCTGCTATTATCACAACCCTGGTTATTTATATCACAGTCACGGGTCATCTGTAATATTGTCATCACTAAATAATAACAGTTATATATTTATTTTGACATTTTTCTGTGATGCTGTGGTCACAAGCTGAACAGCAATGCTGATCGCTCATGCTGCGTGCGCCAGCCTTGGTTGCTCCAACAGTACTGTGCCTCTCACACCTGAGAATATTGCCCACGATTTTTTTTTTAAATTGCGTCTGTTTACAAGAGCCCTGAGGAAGCTACTGTGAACCCCGTGTAGCCGCGGGCCATTTGAATCGGGAATGGCACCCTATGGCGTATATATACGCCATGCGCACCGTCGGACATGTTACTCAGGGCGTATATATACGCCATGCGCAGTTTAAGGGTTAACCCTTCTCTAACGAGAACACCGTGAAACCCCGACAATACACACACATTATATATAAGTATCTTAATTTGTGTTCACAATAGTGAACCACTAAGCTAGTATGGTGAGCAAAACAAGAGTGGCTGCCACACACTGACGCTACCTCGATTCCCTCCCTCCCTCACCAAAATTCCACCTCCCACAATACTACGCACAGCGCTAATTATCACCACAATCCTGGTCACTAAATCCTGTAAATGAATAATCGACCACACATTTATTTTGTAAAGGAACATATGAAGTCGTTTGAAGATTCCTAGATGGACGAAATAATGCTGTGGTGCTGTGGCTAGCGCTGTGAACATCTTGAAGAGCATTGATTCACTGACATATGAACATTGTACACAGTCATTATCACACTCAGGCTCTTCTGTAATACTATCATGGCTAAATAATACAGTAACATATATATTTTGACATTATTCGGCGATGCTGTGGTCACAAGCTGAACAGCAGTGCTGTGAGCTTATGTTGCATGCCCCAGCCTTGGTTGCTCACTCAGTACTGAAGCTCTTACACCAAGGAATGTTGCCCACGATTTTTTTTTTAAATGGCATCGGTTTACAAGAGCCCTGAGGAAGCTGATGTGAACCCCCATGTATCCGCGGGAGTTTTGAATCATACGCTATACCTATAAGATCCCTGAGGCGTTTTTTTAAATGGCATCGGTTTACAAGAGCCCTGAGGAAGCTGATGTGAACCCCATGTATCCGCGGGAGTTTTGAATCATACGCTATACCTATAAGATCCCTGAGGCGCGTTACGCACCACCCATCGAGCGCCTACAAGCATGTTGCGCAGTGCAGTAGTTAAGCATCTCGTCTTCCTCAGAGAGCAGAACTTCCATAATGTCTGAATTCATAGCTCTTTTATAAAGCCTTTTGAGAGCATAGATAACCCCCTTAATCCATGGGCTGTATTACAGATGTAGTGTTTGGTGGTAAAGCCATACATGTTATTTTGCCATCAGGTGATGTTAATTTAGCAATGGGGTGAGCTGGAGCATTATCTGTCAGCAGCATTGCCTTTACCTCAGTAGGATGAATTCTACATCTGCTGCTTTTTTACTTCTTTACAAGTGATTCTGGAACCAATCTCAAAAATAATCTGTGTGAACCAGGCATTTTTTGTGTTGTAGTAGATGACAGGTAATCTGTTCATGCTGTTTTTCAATGCTCTGAGGTTGGCAGATTTCCCAACAATTGAGTATTTTGTTTGGTGACTGCCATCTGCGTTACAGCACAATAATGCTGAAATTCTTTCCTTCTTTACCTTGCAACCAGGAATACTCTTCTCAAGAGTATTCAAGCCTGAAGGCCTAAGTGTTTCTTTGAAGGCATTTCCAGTTAAAGCCTGTTACATCTGCATTGTACACATAAAACCTGCTTAGATTATTAGATATCATGTGCTGAAAAAGTTTATGCTTATATGCATTAGCACTTCCAACACCTACACTTAATACCTCGCCACAAATTTTCTTGTTAATGATGCCATACCTCTCTTTAGATCGACATACCCATTCAGTGCTAGCCTTGAAATTGTCTTTGTTTAACTTTACAGCAAGTCTTTCAGCTGCTTTTCTAATAGAATCAACTGAAACAGCAATTCCTTTCACACCATGCTGTGTAAACCATTTAAATACAGACGAGTCCAAATCCGTATACTTAGCAGGCTTCAATGTTTTCATGTTGCCTGTTGCATCAGTTTAAGCAAAGAATTTCCAAATATTATCCTTCTGCTTTTTTATATCACAAACTGTAGCTTTACCGATGTTGAATTATTGGGCGAGTCGAGTGTAATTACCTAAGTGTAGTTACAGGATGAGAGCTACGCTCGTGGTGTCCCGTCTTCCCAGCACTCTTTGTCATATAACGCTTTGAAACTACTGACGGTCTTGGCCTCCACCACCTTCTCCCCTAACTTGTTCCAACCGTCTACCACTCTGTTTGCGAAAGTGAATTTTCTTATATTTCTTCGGCATCTGTGTTTAGCTAGTTTATATCTATGACCTCTTGTTCTTAAAGTTCCAGGTCTCAGGAAACTTCCCTATCGATTTTATCAATTCCTGTTACTATTTTGTATGTAGTGATCATATCACCTCTTTTTCTTCTGTCTTCTAGTTTTGGCATATTTAATGCCTCTAACCTCTCCTCGTAGCTCTTGCCCTTCAGTTCTGGGAATCACTTAGTAGCATGTCTTTGCACCTTTTCCAGTTTGTTGATGTGCTTCTTAAGATATGGGCACCACACAACCGCTGCATATTCTAGCTTTGGCCTAACAAAAGTCGTGAATAATTTCTTTAGTATATTGCCATCCATGTATTTAAAAGCAATTCTGAAGTTAGAAAGTGTGGCATAGGCTCCTCGCACAATATTCTTTATGTGGTCCTCAGGTGATAGTTTTGACAGAGTGACAGAGTATCCATGCGCTGCTTTCTCTATCAAATCAACTTTCTAATCAATTGACAAATATTTTCTCTTTTGTTTTATACCTTTAATACCATGAATGCCGCTCTGAGACATCTTGACATATTAAATGAGTTCAAACAGTAAAAATTGTTCAAATTTATCACGAAAATCCTTCGCGCGCAAGCCCGACGTTTTTACCCCAGGAAGAGGAGAAGCACATGGTGCCAGCCATCTCATCCAGGCCCAACGCGTTGACATGACCTGTGCTTATTTTATAGGCATACTCAAAATTTAATGTACATATTGACTGTTACAAGTTGTTTTATTTAAAATATTATTATTGTTATAATTAGTGAAATATTGTTAGTTTTGAAGTTTTATGCATTTTATACAGAACAGTTCTGTATTAACCCTTAAGCTGTGCATGGCATACATATACGACAGGACCTGATGCAAAGTTCAGTTTCTCAAATTTGCTCTAATACTTTCCAGTTTTTTGTGCATACTAGCAAATCCTGCAAGTGTGTAAATGATCACAAACGTAACTTGAAAAATAAGAAAATAAAAAATTATAAAATTGAATATTGAAAACTTCAGATTTTGAAATCAGCTGCAAAAATATAAACTACTGTATCACCAATCGTTCATTTGGTGTTATTATGCTCTCAGAATAGTATATGATCTTCATTTTCATAGATTTAGAATATATGTTTTCAGTTTAGTTTACTGTAAAAAAATAGTCAATGTGGCATTTGAATTATGTGCCAAATTTAGAAAAAAATTGATAACTACAAATATTTAGGGTTTGTGAAAAATCCATTCTAATAGGATTGTAGAGCAGAGAACTGTGCACAATATTTGTAACAATGGTGAGAATCGGTCAGAAACTGAATTTTTTTAAGCTGACTCAAAGTTTTAGAGATAATTGAAGTTGAAGTTATTGACAATGAATAAAGTTGTTCTAATTCATTAATTTACTTATATGTTTTAATAAACTTTGTTTGGCATTCGTACTCGAATATGTGAAAGTTGTAGGTCAATAGTGTTGGAATGATGTCAAGAAAAAATACCCCCAAAAAACTAAATATAGGGGTAATTATAATGATTTAGGAGATAAAAATGTATACTCTATAAAAGTAATAAAGCCCTAATCTGGTCCCTAAACATCAAAACCGCCTAAAGAGACAAAGAAAATAGAATTTGAAATCTGTGAAAAACCCAGTCAAAAAAAATTCAAAGTCCCAAGTTCTGCCAGTTGTGACTGATTTATTTGGTGACCAATTTCATTCTATCTTCACATATTTAGGGATGAGTATGCACTCTCCAGGATGTAGAGGTTACAACAAAATGAGATAATAAACAAAGGAGACAAAAAAAAATCTCCCCCCTCCAAAAAAAAATATATTTTCTGGGGGAAGCCCCTACAGCTACCCGGAGCTTACCAGGCTGATATGCTAATGTCAGACTTTGGTATCAGTCATGTGTACGGAGTTCTTATGGGCCTACCGGGGACCACGAGCCAGAACCTGGCCCTCTCAAAGAGGCAAGGGGAGGTTATCTTGAGGTTATCTTGAGATGATTTCGGGGCATTTTAGTGTCCCCGCGGCCCGGTCCTCGACCAGGCCTCCACCCCCAGGAAGCAGCCCGTGACAGCTGACTAACACCCAGGTACCTATTTTACTGCTAGGTAACAGGGGCATAGGGTGAAAGAAACTCTGCCCAATGTTTCTCGCCGGCGCCTGGGATCGAACCCAGGACCACAGGATCACAAGTCCAGCGTGCTGTCCGCTCGGCCGACCGGCTCCCTGGGAGGAGGGTCCATTGCTCCCATGGGTCCATTGCTCCTTGGGACCGGGAGCAATGGACTATAGAAACCTCCGTGTGGTTGGAAGCATTCTATGTCTGCCATCGACAGGGTTACGCACCCAGAAAGGTAGGCGTCTCAAAACAAACCCCTATTCTGGTGAAAATTGCAACCAAAAGCTGAACGAGTGGATGGAACTCTCCAAACAAAAATGAGCAAACTAGTATACCTGGTTGATGGGGTTCTGGGAGTTCTTCTACTCCCCAAGCCCGGCCCGAGGCCAGACTTGACTTGTGAGAGTTTGGTCCACCAGGCTGTTGCTTGGAGCGGCCCGCAGGCCCACATACCCACCACAGCCAGGTTGGTCCGGCACTCCTTGAAGGAAACATCTAGTTTCCTCTTGAAGATGTCCACCGTAGTTCCTGTAATATTTCTGATGTTTGCTGGTAGGACGTTGAACAACCGTGGACCTCTGATGTTCATGCAGTGTTCTCTGATTGTGCCCATGGCACCTCTGCTCTTCACTGGTTCTATTCTGCATTTTCTTCCATGTCGTTCACTCCAGTACGTTGTTATTTTACTGTGCAGATTTGGGACCTGTCCCTCCAGTATTTTCCATGTGTATGTTATTTGATATCTCTCTCGTCTCCTTTCTAGTGAGTACATTTGGAGAGCTTTGAGACGATCCCAATAATTTAGGTGCTTTATCTCGTCTATGCGTGCCGTATATGTTTTCTGTATTCCCTCAATTTCAACAATCTCTCCTGCTCTGAAGGGGGAAGTGAGTACTGAGCAGTACTAAGAGGGACAACACAAGTGATTTGATGAGTACAACCATTGTGATGGGATCTCTGGACTTGAAGGTTCTCGTAATCCATCCTATCATTTTTCTGGCTGACGCAATACTTGCTATGTTATGCTCCCTAAACGTTAGGTCGTCAGACATCATTATTCCCAAATCCTTGACATGCTGTTTTCCTACTATGGGCAGATTCGATTGTGTTTTGTACCCTGTATTATGCTTAAGATCCTCATTTTTGCCGTATCTGAGTACAGGCATACCTCAGTTAAGAGTTTAATTGGTTCCTGGAGACGCTCGTATTCCGAAAACTCATATTCTGAAGCTAATTT
>WNGS01107504.1:0-13392 GCA_020271785.1 Procambarus virginalis | reverse complement strand
AGAGGATCCCAAACGCAGCCTTAATCATCTGAGCTACGACATGTAAAAGAATTGCAACCAGAAGTTCTACTGATCTTACTTGGATCCTGCAGCCTCTCCGAGACACAAACCAGGATTTTACACAATTCCCCCATGCACCCGAGCTCTGTCAATAAGCCGTTCTACCTCTTCGCCCTTACTTCATTTTGTAATGAAGTAACTCATTGGTAAGAGGTAGAACGGCTTATGACAGAGCTCGGGTGTATGGGGGGACTTGTGTAAAATCCTGGTTGTGTCTCGGAGAGGCTGCAGGATCCAAGGTCAGAAGAACTTCTGGTTGCAATTCTTTTACCATGTCGTAGCTCAGATGATTAAGGCAGCATCTAGGATCCTCTCGGACGTAGGTTCGATCCCTCGTCACGGTCATTGTGGATTTCTCCTACATAGATGTTATTACTGCACGGTGTCTAAGTTTTGCTATTAATATAAATGCCAATATTTCTTAAGTATTTCAATTGGGCCGACACCGATTAGGCTATGACGCTCCCCTACCCAACATGACTCATCTTGGAAAGCTGGGCGAGGCTAGTCCCACTAAGGGGGGCATTTGGGTAGTTTCATAAAAGTTGTTCTAGTGCAATGAAATTTATTGACGTGTTACATTTAAAGAGGTCTGCAACTGGTCCAAGTTTCAGCATCGCAACCTAAATAGAGAGGGAAAAATAAACATTTCTTTAACCATTTTAACATGCTTTAAAGTTGATATAACAATGGAAATATCAACCGAAATCATTTCTATAATACTCAGCTATCACATTACTATATAATAAAGGTTGTCTTGTAACATTACTATCCTAAATGTATTTAATGCAATAATACAAATTTTCAAAGTTCACCCCAAAAAATTATGCAACAAAATGATGTTTATAAAATATTTATAAAATCAATAAATGATCTTAGGAAAAAAAATATACATGAGTTTTTAGAGTCATAGACTCTACATATATGTGCAAGTTCCATGTAAATTAATAATAAATAAAAAAGTTATATCACCATATTGTTGCAATTACTTACCTGCAGATAATCAAGGTCAAAATTCAGCCACCTGTGACTGAAGTTGATGAACGACCAATTTCAATCAAAATTACCACCCTTGTAGATTGGCATTCCTTCAGTAACGTGTGGAAGTTCCATGGAGATTGCCTGATAAAAAAAAAATTATTAAAAAAATTAAATTATTAAAAAAAATAAAAAAGGCCAACAGCTTTATATTTACAATTATTTTGATGCAATATCAAAATATAAAACATAAAACATACTAACCTAATATAATTGGTCTGAAATATGCAACATCCTGCAACATCAAGAGCAGTGCTGGGTCCTGCAACATCAATTGAGTAATTAAAAACGGTGAAAAAATCGTTCCATCTTGTTGCAATTGTCGAGGCAGCCACAATGCTGGTTCCTATCTATGCCGCATGGAGCCTCTTCAGAGAGAATCTAGTACTCCTCCACTTGACCAAATTACTCTGTTACATTTATATAGATTATGATTCGGAATCCAGATTTCACTATCCATGTGGTCTTTTGTGTGGGTTTCTGTAAATGCAAATATGAATGATTTCCCACATTGCGTGTCACTTCTGGTGGGCTTTGGTAGTTCTCCCCCCCACCCTACCCAGATCCAGGGTGTGTTGTTTTGGAAGTGATTCGTCCAGTTTTGGTAGTAGGACGGGTGTTATGTGGTGTAGTACCTGTGTGTTTGTTGATAATTGTATTCCAGTCTAGTGGGTATCTCCCTTCCCCTCTGTAATCCTGTAGTGGTTCCATCTGACTGTATCTCTCCCTTATATTTTCTACTCTGTTTCTGCCTTCCTCTAAAAAATTGCCAGTAGTGTCATATTGATCTTCCCGTCTATAACGCTGTGTACCTCTCACGTGGAATTCCGGACACTGAAGATTGTAGCATTTTTTGTCCCTAATTGAAAATTGACAAAATTTAGGGTGGAAGTATCTACACCCTAAAAGTATCTGGAGCCGGTCGGCCGAGCGGACAACATGCTGGACTTGTGATCCTGTGGTCCCGGGTTCGATCCCGGGCGCCGGCGAGAAACAATGGGCAGAGTTTTGTTCATCCTATGCCCCGGTTACCTAGCAGTAAAATAGGTATCTGGGTGTTAGTCAGCTGCCACGGGCTGCTTACTGGGGGTGGAGGCCTGGTTGAGGACTGGGCCGCGGGGACACTAAAGCCCCGAAATCATCTCAAAATAACCTCAAGAACCCTGTTCCAAAATGGCATGTACCTCGCCAACATGTTCCTGCCTTTTCGAGGATGCAGAAAATTGCATTTTTCTCCTAATTTTCCATATTTGCATATTCCTTTAGCGTAGAATTTGCAAATATGTTCAGGTTTTGCGTTTTTCAAGGTATTTATACTTGTGTCTGTCCTGTCTACCTCTTTATTGGAGCCATCTCCGTCTTTCGTCCCAATTCCTTCATTTATGCACTCTGTCTCACTGGTGCTCTCATTGTTTATATTACCTGGCTCTGTAATATTGCTGTTATTTTGTACTACAATACCCTCTTCCTCCATATTACTGCTGTGGTTCTCTAAACTTTCTGTTCCTGAGTTTTGGTCGTTATCCAATGTTGTCTTTTCCCAGTCCGCATATATCACTGGTAGGTTGTCTGTGAATGAAAATCGCTGTGACTCTGGAATGTTTTTAATTAGTTTAGTTATGTTCTCCAGCATTAATCTGTCATCTTTCCAAACCAGTAAATTCCTTGCCTTTTTGTGCATCCTGTAAATAATTCTACACAGCCTAGGCGAAATCTTTTGTTACAAATGCAACACATAACGCCTACATTACGTTTTCCCAATATTCCCGAACACTCACCACACCTCTCCATTGTCTGATGTATTTTATTGTATTTGTGCTTCACTGTATGGATCACTTGTTGATGTCAGTCCTTTTAACTGTTTATAAAATTGTATGTATATATTTATATTTTGTATCTAATATTTGTAATATTATATAAATACCGTATATTTATGATATTATGTATGTTATTTTGTTCATACTTTATGGCAGGAACTTAGGTAGGGTAGCAAAGCTGGTCCCGGGTGTGGTGCGGTACAGGTGACCTCTTGTTGTCCCAGGCTGATGTCACCAGTTTCCAGTTACTCGATTTATAACACTGATTTATTCTTTGCTTGTATTCTTACAAGGAATTTTCTGCCTAATTTCCGGCTTGCAATGGTACTCACTTTATTTCTAATTCCTAGATCCACATTTCCATATTACACTATATATTTTCCGTATTTTATCACTATGGGACTGCCCTGGGGTATTAACCTATTACTTAACCTATTATAGGTATAGGTTAAGTAATAATTGTAATTACGAAGCAATAAGATGCTTATCTTAACATACTAAGTAGGTTAGGTAAGGTCGGTGTTTTCTATGAAGCTTTTCAAGGGAAACTATTATGTTTAGTATGTCACCTATGCACGTATTTAATAAGTCAGTGTTGACTATACGAATTTGTGAGGACGGGTTGTGTGGAAACACAGCCTAGCTGATGCCGCCTCTTGCCATTATTCTATATTTCTAGAATTCTTTATTTATAATATTCTATGCACGATTTTCCTGTCAATTGATAGTGGACAGAGTGTATCGTGATCCAGCCTGTACTCCTCTTGACATACCAGAAAAATATGCGGACAGAGTGTATCGTGATCCAGCCTGTACTCCTCTTGACATACCAGAAAAAATTCTAAGGAAACTACTCCAAGTTTGTACTAAAGAGGCACCCTTCTTGAGCCCGGATATAGAAATAAAAAATGAATTTTATTGAGAAATAAAAATGAATTTTGGAGAACTGATTTTTCAATTACCATCAACATTGAAAAGAAACATAAGAAATATAGAGAAAATTCGTGTTAGAATTAATAATCTCACTCACTCCCTAGTGAATTGAAAAGCTGTCAAACTTTTGCCTCATTTAAAAACAAAAACAAAAAGTACCTAATTTCATCTTCGTAGTTTCCTACACTGAGCTTTAAATTTGCTCTGTATCTAGTGTTACCCAATCTCCCAATCTTTATGTACTTAATCCAAACAACTTTATCATTGTGTTCATTGCTATCTTTTATGTGCTAGCCATATGCTGTATTGTGCCTGCTAAGTTTTGTTAAACTACCATTCGAATCAAATCAAATCAAATCAAATGTTTATTTAGGTAAGGTACATACATACAAGAGATGTTACAGAGAGTGATGGAGTTATAGATAGAGCTAGTACATACAATGCCTAAAGCCACTATTACGCAAAGCGTTTCGGGCATGAAAAACTTAAATGACTAAGGCTTAATACTAATTGAGCATAAGGATTGAAATGAGTTGAGAACAAAATAAAGAGTTAAGAAGGGGGGAACATGGCTGAAAAAGCAGCACAAATACAATTCGGTCGACAAAACAGCGTCATTTAAAACAAAACAGACATTGGTTGACAATAGAGGGGTAAGGAAGGTTACAGGGAATTTATTAGGTATAGCTTCGTTTTTATCTTAAACTGGTTGAGAGCGGTACAGTCTTTAACATGGTTGGGAAGGTCATTCCACATTCTGGGTCCCTTGATTTGTAAAGCATTTCTAGTTTGATCAAGCTGTCATTGCAATCAATCTGAGCTACCTATGTGCTTTAATATACCTACAATTTTCTCTCATCTTTTATTTTTTTTCTTGCTATGTAACTTTTATAATTTTGATAAATTTTGCAGTATACCTACTTAAAATTTTCTTAGATTAAGGACCTGCCGGAAACGCTGTGCGTACTAGTGGCTTTACAAGAATGTAATTACTCTGCTATGTATCCTCACAATCCCAATGTACCTGTGAGCCTCTTGTTGATCACTTATGACACAAAGATTATTGATGTGTGTATTTGTGTGGGTGATTAGATATGTATGTGTATGTATATATGTATACGTATATTAGTATATTTTGGTAGCAGTCTTTCCTGTAGACATATATTATTAAATATGACCGAAAAAGTAAGATTAATAATTCTAACACGAATTTTCTCAATGTTTTTTATATTCTTTTTCACTGTTGATGGTAACTGAAAAATCAATTCTCCAAAGTTTATTTTTATTTCCTGTCTGACGCGACACTTGAGCGTGTTTCGTAAAACTTATTACATTTTCAAAGACTTTAGTTTACACACACACAACTATAACTGTACAGAGTTTAAACAGCTTTGACTTTTTTATGCCTGCATTTGGGTGAGGTGATATGTTACAATAGATTTGGATGACGTGAAAACAAACTTTCAACACAACACAGAACACGAAATAATGGGTATAAGCTAAAGGGAAGAATAGAAGTAACTGCAGACGGCCTATTAGCCCATATTTCTTGATGCTTCTATATTGGAGCGGAGTCTTGAAGTGTGTAGAATAAAATTGTGCGTTAATTGGCTGTTGATTGCTGGTGTTGACGTCTTAATGTGTAGTGCCTCGCAGATATCAAGCCGCCTGCTATCGTTGTATCTATCGATGATGTCCGTGTTTTTTGTTAAGACTTCTCTGGTGATGGTCTGGTTGTTGGAAGAGATTATATGTTCCTTGATAGGGCCCTGTTGCTTATGCATCGTTAATCGCCTGGAAAGAGATGTTGTTGTCTTGCCTATATACTGAGTTCTTTGGGGCTTACAGTCCCCAAGTGGGCATTTGAAGGCATAGACAACATTGGTCTCTTTCAAAGCGTTCTGCTTTGTGTCTGGAGAGTTTCTCATGAGTAGGTTGGCAGTTTTTTTGGTTTTATAGTAAATTGTCAATTGTATCTTCTGATTTTTGTCTGTAGGGATAACGTATCTATTAACAATATCTTTCAGGACCCTTTCCTCCGTTTTATGCGCTGTGGAAAAGAAGTTCCTGTAAAATAGTCTAATAGGGGGTACAGGTGTTGTGTTAGTTGTCTCTTCAGAGGTTGCATGGCGTTTCACCTTCCTTCTTATGATGTCTTCAACGAAACCATTGAAGAAGCCGTTGTTGACTAAGACCTGCCTTATTCTACAGAGTTCTTCATCGACTTGCTTCTATCCTGAGCTGTGGCTGAGAGCACGGTCGACATAAGCGTTAACAACACTCTTCTTGTACCTGTCTGGGCTGTCACTGTTGGCATTGAGGCACATTCCTATGTTTGTTTCCTTAGTGTAGACTGCAGTGTGGAAACCTCCGCTCCTTTCCATGACTGTTACATCTAGAAAGGGTAGTTTCCCATCCTTCTCCATCTTGTAAGTGAAACGCAACACGGAATTCTGCTCAAATGCTTCCTTCAGCACTTGCAGATGTCTGACATCAGGTACCTGGAAGGATTAGTGAAGGAGCTGGTGAGTCTGGTTGGAGCTCTGAGGACAGAGTTACGGGAGGAGGTACGACAGCTGATACAACAGCAGGAAGAAACAAAGGAGGATACCAGTATTAAGAAGACCTCGTCTTGGCAAGTTGTCACGGGAGACATCTCCCGTCCACGAGGCTATCCATAGCCCGTGCTTCTTGCCCCGCTCCTGTGCCAGGTAAGTTATGGGCTCACCATAGCCCGTGCTACTTGGAACTTGTTCCGAGTAGCTGAATCTATAACAACAACAACATGGCAAGTTGTGAAAGACAGGGGTCTTAAGAAGACCTTAGCAAACCCGACAACTAATAGCCTACACCTAAGGACTTTTAACGCATTTGAAGTATTAGAGGACGAGGGCTGTGGTGAACCTGTTGTTCAACGAGGAGCCAAAGGCAAAGCAACGAGGAGCATTGAATTCCCGCCTCCCCGCTCCACGGCTCGTCAAGATGGTACTCCGCCGGCCCACCAAGCGAGCTGCGTCTCCTCGCAGCATCTGCCAAGTAGACCCGGAATGGTACCTTTTTCAGTCTGGGTCAAGGAAGACCGACTGTTTTTTTAATGGCCTCTCCGGGCATACGGGCATGCTTACGGCCACAGTAGCGAGGAGGTGCGTTCCTACGTATAGCAGCCAGCTTCCGCTCGCCCTTCGGGGGTGGGGGTTCCGCGCTGCTGGCCCTCACGGGATTGGGGGTGCTCCGTCGGAACCCCCAAAGTGATAAGCTCAATAATAGTCATCTATGATTATTATTTTAATTTATGTAATAAATTTTGTAATAATTAATTTTGTAATTAATTTATATAATTAATTTATATAATTAATTTTGTAATTAATTTATATAATAATTAATTTATGTAATTCATTTACATAATAATTAATAATAAATTAAGCCCCCACTTGATGTGCATTTTCTTCCAAGCCACAGAAAATACAGTTTTGATATTCCAAGAGTACGACTTAATCAAACTAGAAATGTTCTACAAATCAAGGGACCCAGAATGTGGAATGACCTTCCCAACCATGTTAAAGACTGTACATCTCTCAACCAGTTTAAGATAAAAACGAAGCACTACCTAATAAATTCCCTGTAACCTACTTTACCCCTCTATTGTCAACCCATGACTGTTTTCTTAAACAACGCTGTTTGTCGACCTAATTGTATTTGTGCTGCTTTTTCAGCCATGTTTCCCCCTTTTTTATCTCTATTTTTATTTGTTCTCAATACATTTTATTCTTTATACTCAATTAGTATTAAGTTTTAGATATTAATGTTTTTCCTGCCCGAAACGCATTGCGTAATAGTGGCTTTAGGCATATTGTATGTACTAGCTCTATCTATAAATCGATCAATTTATGTAAAATCACTTGTATGTATGTACCTTACCTGACTAAACACATTTATTTATTTATTTATTTATTTAGTGGCTTTAGGCATTGTATGTACTAGCTCTATCTATAAATCGATCAATTTATGTAAAATCTCTTGTATGTATTACCTTACCTGAATAAACATTTATTTTTATTTTATTTATTTAATTTACTCAGCCCCTGATAAAAATGAGTTTCCGATTGGACTCTTCATTGACCTGAGAAAGGCCTTTGACACTGTTAATCACAATTACCTCTTACGTAAACTCCATCATTACGGAATCCGAGGCCATGCACTGGACTATATCCAATCCTATCTTAGTGACAGACTCCAATGTGTAACCATTAATAATATAACCTCTCCCACTCAACCAATAACCGTTGGAGTGCCACAGGGCAGCATCTTGGGACCTCTCCTAATTTCTTATATACATCAACGATCTGCCTAATGTCTCTAACATTCTGAAACCATTTTTGTTTGCTGATGATATATCTTATTGTGAGGTGTAGTCACCGTATATAAGCAAGCGATTTGAGAATAGCAAACAGTACAATTTCCAGTCAAGAATGTGGCACTCGGCGTATGCAGTTGTAATCGTCTCCAAGACGCTACAGCTTCGACACAGAACAGGCAGCAGACTAGGACCGCATCCAGCTACAACGCTCTCCCACATAGAGCTCCGCGACTCCGGCCACACTCAGCTCTCTGCTCTGCTCCAGGCTTCGCCTCAACGTCTACGACACTGCTGTATCCAGGACTACTAAATAAATATGAAACTCACTAAACACTGTGTATCTAATCTTCCCAACAACGGAACATAATCGTACATTACAGTTGTAAACCCGTGGAACAGCCTACCCGCCAGAGAGTAGGTAATAATACTAGTGGCTATTGGCTGGCTAATACTAGTATTAGTGACTCTATCTATAAATCCATCAACGTTTTGTTTCTCACCTTGTATATATGTACTTTACCTGAATAAATATTTGATTTGATTTGAGGTAAGTTAACCGCCAAAACTCTACTGGGTTTTAAAATACAGAAAGAAAAGATCATCGGGCAAAACGGGGGTGACTTTTGACAAGCCGCCAGCATCCTATCCTCGTCGAAGTCACTAGTTTTAGTGGCTTTCAGGTAATTTCAGGTAAATTATATCGACAAAAATCAGTAACCAAAGAAAATGGGAAGAGCATCGAGGCGTAAGCGAGCGAGTGACGTCATCACAACAAAGATTGAAGTGTCCACGCTCCGGAAGTTCGCCTGTCTTAAAGACCTGTGTCCACAATACCCGCCAAATTGTCCCTCCCACAGTACTCTCAGGACACTTGTGGCAGTGTAAGTGTGTGGTGAGGCCACACCACTGAAGACATTGAGGATATACCACGAGGGAGAGACAAAACTGTGTTGAAGGTCACTGGCTCCACCTGACTTGTTCCTCGCACTCTCATCATCCTCCGTAAGTACTGGAGTACTTTCTGCTCCACCATTGTCTTACACCCCAACATGCAATTGTTGGGGTGTGGAAATAGGTCTATGACATTGTTGGGGTGTGGAAATAGGCCTATGGCATATTGATAATATTTATAATAATGAGAAAATCCCCTGGGATTGTGTGGTGTTGCAAACCCACGACCAAGGCATTGTCAGCTGCATACTCTACCACTGTACCACCACTGACTTCCTTAAAGTCTTGCAATCAGATTTCTACTGATATCACAGGAAGTCTATGATATCCTTATATCACAGGAAGTCTGTGATATCCTTATATCACAGGAAGTCTTGAAGCCAGTCCAAGTTTTACGTAAGACCCCCCAAGCACTCAGTTGAAGGGGTAAAGTGTTGTAGTTGAACACTGTATGCCAAGATACTACACAGAAAACCACACTAAGGTGATATACATCAATGAACACTCCACTGGGGCTGTGAGGTGATGCAAACATTGCAGGTTCGCATCGCCTCACAGCCCCAGTGAATTTTCTCATTGATGTATATCACTTTTGTGTGATTTTCTGTGTGTAAATAATAATAATATTATTTATTCAAAAGATTGTGTGTACAAAGAACATAAGAGCATTGTTCAATTGAAAGGACAGGAGCTACACATGTTAATGAAGCCACTATTATGCAAAGCGTTTCGGGCAAAATTAATAATAATAGACAATTTTTAATTAATGTTGTGACGGGGTAAAACACTTAATACTATAAGAGTAGTAAGCTAACAAAATGAGTGTTGAAGAAAAATAAAAAATTAATACAAAGAAGGTGATACTTAAGGATGACAAGCACAGACATTATGGAGTCAGTAGTTCTAGCAACAGTACAATAGTTTATTTACATTAATTACAGAATGGAAATACAAGGTGTAATTTAGAAAAGCAACTGAACTATTCCTCATAACATTTTTTTGGAACATATTAGAATATAGAGTAACATACTATAATTTAAGGTTAATGGGGCCAACACTGACAATTAACCAAGATCATAAAGGACACAAGTAAACACTTTATCAAAGAAATGCATGAAATTAGATGACCTTAAATGTACACAGTAAATGTGCAGAAATTAATGATGTAGACAGTAAATACAGTGTGTCCTCGCTTGAATGAACTATATGGGGCATAGCCGATTTATTCCAGTGTGGAATTCGTTCCATCCGTTAAGCCCCAGCAACCCCCTCCCCCCCCCAAAAAAAAATACAATCACATTAATGCATATATCAGTACACATTTGCCTTATGAAAAATTTAAGTAACGAAGAATTTATATTGAAATGAAATAAATTGAAATGGCACGTTGCAGTACTGTACTTACCTTACCAGTTGAGTTGTAATTACCTAAGTGCAATTACCTAAGTGTAGTTACAAGATGAGAGCTATGCTCGTGGTGTCCCATCTTCCCAGCACTCTTTGTCATATAATGCTTTGAAATTACTGACGGTTTTGGCCTCCACCACCTCACCTAATTTATTCCATCTGTCTACCACTCTGTTTACAAAAGTGAATTTTCTTATATTTCTCTGGCAGCTTTGTTTCATTAGTTTAAATCTATGACCTCTTGTTCTTGAAGTTCCGGGTCTCAGGAATTCTTCCCTATCAATTTTATCGATTCCTGTTACTATTTGTACTTGGTGATCATATCACCTCTTTTCTTCTATCTTCTAGTTTTTCATATTTAATGCCTCTAACCTCTCCTCATAGCTCTTGTCCGGTCCGTCTAATTACCACAAGCTACCACAAGCTACACAAGCTACACAAGCATCCTGGCAATACGTTAGTAATGAATAAATATGATATATTTACTCATTATAATGTTGGTGCTGAATGTACAACACGAAAAAACATAATTTTAATCTGAAAAGTATCTTTTTATATAGAAATTAGACAAAAATAAAGAGCTGGTGACGCCAAATCAAGTCGACGATCCAAGTCGTTAGGCTAGGCTAGGCTAGGTTAGGTTAGGTTAGGTTAGGTTAGGTTAGGTTAGGTTAGGTTAGGTTTGGTTTGGTTTGGTTTGGTTTGGTTAAGTTAGGTTAGGTTAGGTCAGGTCAGCCTAATCTAACATATCATACTTATTCATTACTAACATATTGCCAGGAAGCTTTGTGAAGCTTGTGTAGCTTGTGGTAGCTTGTGGTAATTAGACGGACTCCTCTTGTCCTTTACTTCTGGGAGCCACTTAGTGGCATGTCTTTGCACCTTTTCCAGTTTGTTGATGTGCTTCTTAAGATATGGACACCATACAACTGCCTCATATTCCAGCTTTGGTCTTACAAAAGTCATGAACAATTTCTTTAGTATTTCACCATCCATGTATTTAAAAGCAATTCTGAAATTAGAAAGTGTTGCATAGGCACCTTGCACAATGTTCTTAATGTGGTCCTCAGGTGACAGTTTTCTATCTAGAACCACCCCTAGATCCCTTTCCTTGTCAGAATTCTTTAAAGATTTCTCACATAATTTATAGGTTGTGTGGGGTCGATGTTCTCCAATTCCTCATTCCATAACATGGATTTATTCACATTAAATTCCATTTGCCAAGTGGTGCTCCATATACTTATTTTGTCCAGATCTTCTTGAAGGGCATGACAATCATCTAGGTTTCTTATTCTTTATTATCTTAGCATCATCAGCAAATATGTTCATATAATTCTGTATTCCATCTGGTAGATCGTTTATGTAGACAATGAACATTACGGTCCAAGAACTGAACCCTATGGTACTCCACTTGGGACATTTCTCCAATCCGACACATTGCCTTTGATTACGGCCCTCATTTTTCTATCAGTTAGGAAATTTTTCACCCATGTTAGAAGCTTACCTGTCACCCCTCCAATATGTTCGTTTCCAGAACAACCTCTTATGTGGAACTCTGTCAAAAGCCTTTTTTAGGTCCAGATAGATGCAGTCAACCCAACCATCTCTTTCCATAAAATCTCTGTGGCTCGATCATAGAAACTGAGTAAATTCGTTACACAGGATCTTCCAGATCGAAAACCATACTGTCTGTCTGATATTATATTGTTTTTGTCCAGGTGTTCTACCCATTTAGTTTTAATTATTTTTCCAATATTTTGACAATTACAATTGTTATGATACAGGTCTATAATTGAGGGGGGTCTTCCCTGCTGCCACTTTTGTAGATTGGAACAATGTTAGCCTTTTTCCACACATCAGCTACAACTCCTGTAAAACATGGATGCCTGAAAAATCTGTTGAAGTGGAATGCTGAGCTCAGGTGCACATTCTCTCAGAACCCAGGGTGAAACTCCATCTGGACCAACTGCTTTGTTCTTACTTAGCTCCTTGAGCATTTTTTCCACTTCGTTTCTAGACACCTCTATGTGCTCTGTTGTTCTCTGGAATTCTTATTGTGTCTGGTTCCCTGAAGATTTCATTTTGTACAAACACACTTTGGAACTTTTCGTTTAATGTTTCACACATTTCTTTTCTTTTTCCGTGAATCTATTTCTCATTTTCAACCTCTGAATATTATCCTTTACCTGCAATTTGTTGTTTATGAATTTATAGAATAGACCTGGTTCTGTTTTGCATTTGTCCACAATTCTTTTTCAAAAAATTTTTCTTCCTCTCTCCTCACTGACGTGTAGTTGTTTCTCGCATCTTTGTATCACTTGTATGTTTGGGGTTTGGCCTCTTCTTATATTGATTCCATTTTGTGTCTTTTGGTCTCTGGCCCTCTTGCAATTTCTGTCAAACCAATCCTGTTTCCTAGTTCTGTATCTCTGCTTTGGTATAAATTTTTTGTGCCTTTATCATATATTTCACAAAAGTTTACATACATCTCATTTACTTCCTTGCCTAGCAACAAGTCTGTCCAATTATACTCACTAAAAAAATGTCTAAGGTTGCCATAGTGTCCTCTCTCCTGAAGTCAGCTTTTTCAACTGCTTCAACCTCCTTATTTTCTACCAGATTATAATGCATTGCATACTTATTCCAAAAAGACATGGTCACTTTTATCCAAGGGAGGAAGGTACTGAATATCAAATATCTCTTCCTCCTTCCTGGTAAATATAAAATCTAGCATGGAGGGAACGTCCCCTTCCTCATCCTCGTAGCTTGTTTAACATGTTGATACAAGATGTTTCCAGGATGAGGTCTATAAATATACTGGTCCAAAAT